>JAIPRL010003307.1:0-48358 GCA_025469235.1 Pemphigus obesinymphae | reverse complement strand
TTAACCCGAAACCGTCAACTGAAAAATTTTTAAACCCGAAACCCGTAACCCGGAAAAAATTTAACACGTTTTAAACCCGAAACCCGTAACCCGAAAAAAATATTAACCGTTTTTCAACACCAAACCCGGAACTCGGAAAAAATTAAAACCGTTTTTTAACCACGTATCAGAAACCCGGAAAAATTTTAACCGGTTTAAACCCGTAACCCGAAACCCAAAAAATTTTAACCCGTTTTGACTCCCTGATTTAAACTTTTATTAAAAATGTATCCTAGTACCTAGATCACTACTTTTATTTTTAAAGCATCGAATAAATGCGATAAATTGTTCACCAAAATGACAGCAAATCGCTTAAAATTAATTTGACTATTTACTTTAATATTTATAACAGTTTTCAATTATTTAATAAGTCTACTTAATATCTACTAACATCGATTACAGTATTTTTTAAATTTTTGTATTTTTTTTTTTTAAGGACTAAATAAAAAAAAATTGAAAATGTTTAATAAGTATATCAAATAAGATAAAATAGGTACTTCAGTTAATATACAAGGTAAATTCATGGACAATTAATACATATATTTCAATTTACAAATCCGAAATCCAAGTACAAAAATAAGAATAAATACAAATTTCGTCCGCAGTTTGAAAAACTGCATTGGATTAATTTACTAAGAATTATGTGTTCACAATGGCCTTGAGAGAACGCTATATACTTTATTTTTAAAGAATTATGTATTGGCAATTATAACTAAATTTTTAGAAAAACTTAATATCAAACAATTGAAAAACATTCAGAATGTTATTTACTTTTAATATGATTTATAAGTCGCTAGACAACAGAAAAATATCTTGTATTTTTAATCAAACTTAATAACTAAATATAACTTTAACTAAACTACAAACTTGGCAAATAGTTTTTTTTTTTTATTATGTATATTTGAACACCAAAATCCGTATCAAAATGTATGAAATTTCCAATTTAAAAAAAAAAGTATTTAAAATAACATTACATATTTTATATTATTTTGTTACGACTACTAGGAGAGGAATTGTACTTGAATCAATTATAAACATGTTTTAAATCCGTTAAAATATATTTATTGGTGTTGTCTTAAAAACAAAATATATTTTATTAAAACTTTTTCAGCTACTTAAAATATACCTTTTTCATTTCTAACAAATATTATTGTCATTAAAACTATTTTTTCATTACAAAAAAAAAAAATAATAACATATATACTCTGTAGTACTTACTATTTTTTCCTTACAAAATTTTTTCTTATCAACACTAAATCAATTGAATGTATATTTCAATGATTCTATGAATATATTTTTTTTAATTTTTGATATTTTGGCAATATATTCTGAATATATTTACCTAGAATAATAAATTTTACCGACCTATGTAGAATAATTTTATTGAGAGTATAAAATATATCCTTGAATAAATTTACCCATGTGTCGAATAATTATACCAGAGGGATCGGTTTATAAAAATTCTAGAATTTTTTTTAACCCTAGAGAGTCAAACATATTTCAATTCATTAAAATTTTGGAACATATATTTGGTTGAAATAAAATAAATAGACATTATTACCTACTTGTTATATTATATTAAATTACAAACATTCTTCTGGAAAATATTAAAAGTCAAATAGTTTTACAACACATTTTTAATAAATAATAAAAAAAATTTTCATTTTAACATGTTTTCATAACTAACTATACTCAAGTAACAAATTATTATTTAATGAATGTTGAGTAAATATTTCTTTTTAAATGTCGAAAAAAATATATATATATTATTTATTTATTTAGGGTATATTTTTTAATATATACTATAAACATTAAATAAATAATGAATGGACTAAAATTATATATTTACTTAACATTTATTAATTAATATTTAATAAAAATTCAATAATAAATATTAAAAACTATAAAAAAAAACCGAAAATTTTGTGCAACAATTTCTGATTAGACCTAATTTAAACCCGAGACTTTTTTCCTTAAATCACCTATACACTACCAATCAGGGATTACTTTCCAGTCGAAATTCCAGGCGTATAGATAAATACAGTAGGTACATATAATAAATAACATTTGGGCGGGCCACAGAATAATTTATCAATCTAAATGGGAAAAAATCCAATATGGCATTAACGTCATAGGGAACATTCTTGAATATTCCTTTAATAACATCGACTACCGCTAAAAAATAATTTTTTGAAATTTGACCTTTAAGGGGGAAAAGGGGATGGGTGGTCAATTATTATTTTATGATAACTACTCGTTAGAGAAAGTTGACATTTTCAGAAAATATTCCTTTAATAACATAGATACATGTACAGAAGAAATTTATTGATATTCAACCTTTAAGGGGAAAAGGGAAGGGGAGGTCAATTATTATCTAACGCCTAGCCCAAAGTACTGGTCGTAAAAAAAAATAATTAAGTAGGTAGTAAAACCTTGTTTTATTTGTTCATGTTCGAACGGCGAAGCTGAGTAATTCATTTCATATCTACGTACAAGTATAACTATAAATTTAATAAATATATATATATATATTATATTAATATATATATAGGTACTATATAATACTAAACATATAAATACTAACATATTTAATTTTACAATATTATATAATATTAAATAATAAATGTTTATTAATTATTAACTATTGATTTAACTCAAAGATTTGTTTCTTAATAATTATAAACATTAAATTGTACTTTAAATATTTTTATTTGAATATTAGTTAAATAATTACTCAATATTAATTTTGAATATTTAATTTTAAATCAAAAACCAATATTTATTAATATTATACATTGGGAATTTTTACCTGGATAAGTTCAATCAATCTAAAGAATTTTGAGTAAATAATACTACTGAATGAGACTTTTGATGGAACTGATAATAGCTATTGAAATTAATGAGAGTGGAAATATTTGTATTTAAAGTGACTTAGAAATATGATATTTTGAGTATCCTTAATTTTAAACTATGAGCATAGCAAGGATATTGTATTGGTTTTACAATTATGTGTTTTACATTTGTTTTTTGTAGTGATGTATACACATTTTTGTACACGAGAAGTGAAGTGAGAATTTTCTGGTATATAAGTTATGGATAGGAAACTCGTTCTAGTTGGTACTTAATACAAGTAAATTTTTCATTTTCTAAGTAGTTTTCAAAAGCGTAATGATAAACTACCTTTTATAAGGGAAATAACACGGACAGTTGTTATAAATTAGAAAATAACAAATAAACTAACTCAACAACATAAGTGATATATTTATATTTATAACTACCGAAAAACCCCGACAATCATTATAAATCGGAAAATTAAGATGTCAGAAATTTTAAATTTACACCAAATATTTACTTTGGTACTGTGTATATTGATATCGAAATTTTTATTAGCCATATAAATGGTAATAATAATACTCCAGTTATATACACGAAGATTCTCTCAGAATCGTTTTATCGAAAGAAATAACAAATAGGGGTTTCTCCGAGTACTATATTTCCATTTCTTAAATTATGACGAACTCTTCAGTGTATATATAGTTATCCTCAAATCACTGTTCAATATCTTCTGCTTCCTGAGGCATTCCTAGCTTGAGTTCGTCGAATACACTCGGTATATCTTCTGGTGGTAAGAACGCCAGAGCAAGCATTTGATGAATCTTCAAGGTGAATTCTTCATTTGTCCCATAATAAGTTGCTAATCCTAACTGCTGAATTTTTCTCCATACACTTTGGGACAAATGAAAATTAGAAAAAATTTTATTTCTGGGAATTCTGAACGTGAAACATTTGTAGGGATGCTTGTTCGCTATCCGTGAGAATCCAAGTTGGTTGAAACATCCACTGATATTCTCACTATTATCTATTAAATCTTGGAAGAGACGGGTGTACAGTACTTCAGATTTACTGGACATGGAAATTTATGCCAATGGTAATATTCTGGAATTTTCACCACCAACAGGACCATGGATTGTATATAATTGCCTAAAAATAGTTGGCACTGTCTTGAATGTGCCATCCATGATCCAAAATGTTGCCTGTTGTAAACGTTAAATATTATTTTTTGTGGAAAAGAATAATCATCTTTCTTCTCCAACTAGAGAATCGTTAAACGAAAAAATTTCTCCAGCAAATGTTATTTTTAATGAGTTTTGTATATTTAGTTCTTCTAACGATTGTGGCTGTGGTGCCATATTTTCTCTTTTAACCCTCTTAATGACTTGGCGCAGTGTATTTCTAGAAGACATATTATATGGGTACGCGTTCTCAGGCATAGTAGTGACGGTATATTGAATGATCTGGCATGGTAGGCCGTTTAATTTGCGTGATTTTTATTTCAATTTCGCAACAGTTTATGAAACAACTGACCTCGTAGCTATAGGGGCATGTGCGTGTTCTGTATATTTTCGTAGATGATGTGATCCTCCAACATAAGCATGAAATATCTTTAAATTAATACATTTAATATAATTTTGACTAACACGTACTGATATATGAATAAAATATTAACATAAATAATATTATAAAGATAAAATTATTGGAATAATGTATCCGGTGTTCAAGGGATTCTATATAGGCGAGCGAGTATAAAGTCATTTAAGACAATGTTTCATTTAAACATTTCAAAAGTATATTAAAAGTAATTCCTTATCATGATCACTTATGGTTTCTAATCACAAGTCAGACGGGTCCGATACGAAATACCAACAAACAAAAGTGATCATGATAAGAACTTACTTTTAATATACTTTTGAAATTTTTAAATGAAACATTGTCTTAAATAACTTTATACTGGCCTATATAGAATTCCTTGAACACCGGATACATTATTCCAATAATTTAATCAAATTATTCTAACTGTGTCAAATATATACAAAATACATCTACCTAAATCATGGAAAATAATGTAATAGTATATCATGTATGTGATACTCCTATTCGTATAGTATAACTACCTATTAATCATTTATATAATACTTATAAATACCTATATTAATTATATTTATTTACTTAGAAAGTTATAGAAATATTTAGTATTTTATACATATTTTTTAACCTATTCAATCTATTATAACTCCCTAAATCTAAATATTCTATTAAACTTGTATTTTACTATTAAACTATATATTATATCATTGAAGTATACCAATTTTTATCCCGATCACACAAAAGTATACAAATATCCCTTTCTAAAATTCCTTCCAATTAAAAAAAAAAAATGTTAATTTGCCCACTTACATTTAATATGAAAGAGAGTTTATTAATTTGAACCTAATCGGTTAGCAGGAACAGATTTTAAAATAAATCCCTCAGAAAGGACTTTTGGTAGAACTTAACAGATGCATCTCTAGCAGAACCCTAATTAAAACGTATCCCTAGTGATGAATGGTGTCGAAATTGCAAAGTATTTCAGAGGTATAGTGAATTCGAAAATCTAAAGGGGGAAAATTGTTTGTATGTTTTATACTGGTGTACACTCTACATGACAGTGGTGTAACGAGTTTTATTATTTTTAAATTAAGTAAGTTTCAACGATTTTAAAAATTTGACCTTCTCTGGACAAATATAACAAACATACCATTTACCTAACCTTAATTAAAATTGTAACCCGTTGGAATGGTGTCGATATCCCCCGATAGCTCTGAGTATGATCATACAGAGTATAGATATACTAGTGTCTAAAGTATTTATATCTCGTGTTTTAAAAAAGAGGTATCGAAAACCTAGCATAATCGTACTCCCCGGTATTATTTGACGGAAGTTCTAAATGTCCAAATATATGTAATCATACACCCCAGTATGATTTTGTTGGACGTATAAATATCTTATTAAATTTGTGTATATATAGGTACTATAATCGTATTCACCGGTATGATTATTTGGGAGGTATAAATATCCTATGTATTTAGAATGATTGTCCTACGGAATTGTACTTCCAGAGGTATAATAATTCGGGGGGTACGATTTTTCTGACACAACAGTGGTGCTTCTCCCATATACTAACCTCCCCCCCACCATCCGTATGGCAGGTTTGATCTAAGGACACCAGTCTCGCTGACCAATTAGTTCTTAAAACGAGATTTATCATGCACGTACTCGTTCGCAATAGTTTTAGATTCTGAGCGGAGCAAAGGAGCTATTGGTTTTACAATAATTTTTTATTTTTCTGGAAACAACTTTTCAACCAGAAGACTTGGTTCAATCATTACACACATACCCACTTTTTAGAAAATTTTTCTAGTATGGTATTTTAAAGAGGTCATTTTTGGATTTTCACAATAATTTTTTAATGTTTAATGAAAAAGTACTAAATAATGAGAAACAATACTGTAAAAATGCGAATTCGTCAAAATCGATTATGCTTATTTCTTCGTAATTCCCAAAACAATAGTCTTAGAGTCAATAAATTTACACCAAATATGAAACTTTTTTTTCGTTCCGTTGAGTTTCATGTGTAAATGCACATTATATTATGGTGTTATGGTGTTATATTAAATTATTATTATTTATGGTGTTAAATTGTTATTCGGCTACAATGTGATTGTAAAATGGTTATCAACAATTCATCGATTGACTATATACAGTCAATGTGATGTTTATCGTTCGTTTCGTTACGGTGATGTAAGTGTAATTATCGGCATCATTATATTACCTACCTAGCCATCCGCGCGTGCATTCGTCATATTATTATCTGTTCTATTTGGCACATGAGATCATGAGATCCGGCTCATTGCACTAGCTTTTATAGTGCACTAAATATTGATTCGAGTGTACAGTGTAAACGTGTAGTAACGATATAGTATAAAGATGTCATTATACTACATCGTATTGTCCAATTTTCCAAAACGTTATCCAGGTAATTGGTTTTAGATTAATGTCAGGTCATGGTAATCTTTCCAAATAATAATATTTAAAATGATCATTATTTCTAATAATTTAACTATAGATTACAATACATACACTACATGTCTACACATTAGCAAATACTCGAACGTTCATTAATATTTGAGCAAAGGAATGTGAACTGTAACTGTTGTATTTGCATTTCTCTGGTATAATAATATACCACTGTAACCACACATCAGCAAAGTTAAATATTTCTTCCAATTTACGGTAACATTTGGTAACACAATCGATTACAAATGTAATCACAGTGATCATCTAATAAAATTTTTGAAATCTTAAACCGCCGTGTTAAATTATGGACGACACGATGTAGTGTGAAGGCACATTAAGGTAAGCACATGGGATAATAATCACCCAGTGTCTGGAACATTCACAAAAAAATTGAACGCGTTCATGATCACGTTTTATTAAAAATTAATGAACACGTTCATTTAATCGTTCATTTTTTTCTCGAAAATTAACTTTTACGAAACTTTATACATACCGTTATTGTCATAGCAATAATTTTATAAGCTGATTTTTACGTTACTCTGATTTTGCAAAAATTTTACTATTTTTCGATAAGATCCGGTAAAGGTGCGCGATATAATGGTAAAGCTCATGATAAAGTTTATCATAATTCATAGTTTACAAGCACAAAATAACTCGTACTCAGTGTTCGAATTGAAAAAATAGAAGAAGGGGTACGTACTTGGCATTCAATAAATGAGCGTTCCCTCAAACTATGTAACTCATATACTATAAAAAATAATTAGTAAGGGTGCTCTCAAAATGTTATAAAATAGTAGAGGAGCTCCAACCTCCTTCTCAAACTACCCCTCCCCACCACCCAATTCGAACACTGATCGTACTCTAAAAATAATAAATATTACAATCAAGAAAATAGCGTTTGGCCGTTAATCGTTTTTCATCACAACTTCCTATTACAAGCTTCGATCTTAAATTATTAATTGTTTTACGTAAATATAACGATAAGCCCATCGTACTTTGTAGTCAATATGACTGTGTAGTGTGTATACATGTTCAAAATTAAATTACCCTCATAGCACAGAATATAAGTACATATTCCCATACCTAATCTTATTTACAACTTATTGCACGTCTATCCCTATTTAAATTATTGTTGCATTTATTACGCTCAATTTTATTTTTATTTTATAATTTATTATTATTATTATTATTATTAGTAATTTCCGATTTCTAAATGTATGATAAAAATTAAAAATAATATATACCTTTATAATAATAAATGTAAAATGAAGTAAAATCGTTCACGTTCCAACGCTTTTTTTTAGATTAAAGCGTTCATAAAAATTCATTTATGAACGCGTTCTTTCCAGACATTGCAATCGTCATACACGAATCTATTGGTACAATGTACATATTGCGGTCGTGGTAACGTGCAATTTTATATTTGTTTGCCTTCAAAACTACAGCAGGTCAGTGCAACTAACAACACGGAATCGGGTCGACTTTTCTTATCACATTATTACGACTTGTTACTATTTTTTTTTCTTGTAAGGATAACATTGTTTATCAACACCGTGTGAATTATTTTTTTCGTTAGGCACTACGGTTTAAGATATAATGGTTGCCCAACGAGCCATTTTAATAGATTTATCACATAGCCAATGAAAGTGGTTGTAAAAACAGCTGTTAAACTAACTAATAGCTTTCTCGATCCGTGAAAATTATATTTTTATAGTGAAAATCACAGTTGATAAAGAGGCCACTACGTTCTATAAGCGCTAAAAAACTGTTTTATATATTTATCACAGAACCAACTTTGAATACCACCTTTGTATACTCTGTCGAGCAACCATTATATCTTAAACCGTGTTAGGCACTAACGTGAAATGTATATAAACAGCTCGTAGTGTCGAATAGTTTTAAGTGACCAGAATAATATTTATTAATTATATACAGTCCATAAGCTACTGTATTATAATTTTACCAGTCATTTATTCCTGAATACCCTTTTACCCGGTCAATATACCAAACGAAAATAGATTTAATCAATATACATATATCAACAATCAACATGTATGCCGTCGTATGTTTGGTTGGTAACTTATGTACAAATATTACATTAATATAATAATTTAAATATTAAATACAACCACAAAAGTATATTCTTTATATTTTTATATCTCAAATTAAAAGTCTTCCGATTTATTGTAAACAATTTGAATTCGTATGAAATCAATTAGTTTGGAATTTATTCTATATCTTCTATATAGAAAAGTTTTTAATTTTACTAGAAAACTATTTAGATAGATTTAAAATTCAAAGTTTAGCTGTAGTACGTATTTTAATGTTATAATAATATTATAGTTATATTCATATAAAACGTTTTTAATGTTTATATAATCATACAATTATTTTATGAAAATGGGAAACATATGCAAACAATCAATTTTAGTGTAATTATTTAAATCGTAATAAAATAAATACCGATAATTATTATTAAAAAGAAAAAAGTAATATGTCAATAAATATATTACTATGATTACGATAATAATTAATTTTTCGACCTGGAACTTTGATCGTTTGAGAAAAAAAATAATTAATATTCATAAACTACAAATTGTACATACATTAATATTATGTAAATCACAGTAATTAAAAAATATTGATACTATGACTGAAACATGATTCTACCTAACTATGTTTATTTTTTTAACGTAATATAACGAATGCATAATGGTTTTTAAAATGAAAATACACTTAGGTACTATGTTTCCAAGTTTACCCTTTAATATATATATATATATATATATATATATATATAATTTACCTCTTTTTATTTTAATTATATCCAACGATTTAAATTGTGATATTAACAGCACATCTGAAGAAATATTAGAGTCAATAAAAAATAATTGAACAATTTCAAAAATAGAGTTATACATAGGTAGAGATACTGATACTTAAATTGTTGTTTTAATCTAATCTACGAGTGTATTAATAATATATTAATTTTATTATTAACATAAACTGTAAAATGATAAGATTTTATATTTAAAAATAATAAAAATAAATATAAATAATTTTTGATTCTTTACCCTGTAAATAGTTTCCTTTGTAACTTTATACATTAGATACTTGTATATCTATAGAATGTACACATTTAAGTAAATATATTCAAATTTGTATTGTACTAGACTTTTCGTTTATGACTTTAATAGATTTAATTATTTCAATAATATAATAATAATAATTTTAAATTTAAAAAAATATATCTAAGTTTGTATTTAATTAATATTTGTTTATAAATTTTCTAGAAATAAGTACAAATAAATTAAATTATTAAATAATTATAAATTAGATTAATATTACTAAATTTTTTTTTTTGGTGTTAGCAGCCTCTAGAACCATCCCAACATACATCCAGTCTTCCATCCATCTCGGTAAGCTGCTCGCATTTTCCAATAATTTCCTCCTCCTAGCTCTTCCACATAATTTTTTACTACATCTTCCCATCTCATTCTCGGTCTTCCAATGGGTCTTTTTCCTGTGGGGTACTTTTCCAGTACCATACGGAGTAGTGGGTTTTGGTTTCTCCAAGCGTGTCCTTCCCATTTCAGTCTCTTAGTTTTTATTGCTTCCACGATGTTCGGTTTTTGGTATAATGAATCTAATTCCTCGTTATTCCTTATTCTCCAGTCATTAGTTACACTGCCCTCCACAGGTCCGAAAATTCTTTTCAGAATTTTTCTTTCAAAAACTAGGAGTCTTTTTTTGTCGGTTTTTCGAATTGCCCAAGTCTCTGCTCCATATGTGACAATCGGTCTTTTCAAGGTAGTATATAATTGCCTTTTTAACTCTCTTGATAAGGATCGAGCTCCTAACAACTTCACTAGACCGAAAAAGCATTTGTTTCCAGCCTGGATTCTCGCTCCTATCTCTTTTTCTGTTTGATTATCTTCTGTTAGAATCATCCCCAGATACTTGAACTGATCTACTCTATTGAAATTATACTGATCTATTCTTAAGGAGAGGCTTGATCTTGCGTTGTTCTGCTTTCTAACAAACATATATTTGGTTTTCTCCTCGTTGACGAGTAAACCTATTTTTGCTGTTGACTTTTCTAGTGGCCTGAATAGTAACTTAAGTTCTTCTTGTGATTCTTTTACTAGTACCAGGTCATCTGGGTATGCCAGTAGTCCTATAGTATGACCCTGTTACTCCTTCATGCTGTTCCATATTCATTTCCCTTACAACTTTGTCCAATGCAACATTAAATAATATAGGCGATAAAGAGACTCCTTGCCTTAGTCCTGTCCGTACTTGCACTTGTTCCGATTTAATATTTCCTACTCTTACTTTAACATACGTTTCCATAATACTTGACTTGATCAAATTTATAAGTTTATGTGAGAAGTGGAACATCTACTAAAGTACTAATTAGGCTTTCTCGGTTTCGGCTATCAAATTCTTTTTGGAAATCGACAAAAAGTATATGCATTTCCTTATTGAACTCCCATGTTTTTTGTAAAAGTTGTCTGACAATGAATATTTGATCAGTTGTCGATCTACCTGACCTAAAACCACCTCAATATTCTCCAATTACATTTTCAGATATCTCTTTAATCCTTGATAGAATAGTAAATATTTTTTATGCTACATTTAAGAGTGTTATTTTCCGGTAACTGTTGCAATCCTTTCTATCTCCCTTCTTAGATATAGGACATATCATAGCCGTTTTCCAGTCTTCAGGTATTTCTTCTGTTTCTCATACTTGAGTGATGATTTTCTATATTCCTTGAATCAGTTCCTCTCCTCCATTCTTTATCAATTCTGCTACTATCTCGTCCTCTCCAGGTGATTTGTGATTCTTTAAATTTTTTATCTGGTACTTGATTTCCTTTAAAGACGGATTTAGGCATTGTTGTTAATATTATTAAATACTATTATTAAATACATTTATTTATAATTTTAACACCAGTCAACTAGGTATCGTATTTTTTTTTTTTTTTTTTAATTTAATTTGAAACAATAATCTTAATACCTTATCAAAAATTTTATTTCTGTGATATTTTTAATAGAAATAAACTATTTTAAATACTGAGCGAAGTGATTTATTGGTTTTGCACCATATACTATATACACTTTTTAGGATACAATAAGTGTCGAGTAGGAGTTTCCGGGTAAAAACTTTCCACTAGAAAACTCATTCTAGTTGGTACGTTAAAGAGATAATTTTTTCAATTATCTAGTAGTACCTGGTTTTCTCAAGTGTAAAGAAGAACGAAAGAAAATGAATGAAAATAACCTACTAAACTTGGGTCAAAATCGTTTTTTAAATGTAATGGTTTATCTTTACATTCAAATCTAAAATAATTATAATATAATATGCTGTACGAGAGCAGACTTCCACCATTTGTATATAGACGAATTTTTTTTATTTAATATTTATAAATATATTTTTTTGAAAAATTCGTATATATTAATATTTATAAACATTGTTTAGTTTTAAATAAAAGCTGCATGAAAATTCACGAGAATACAAATTGTTTAGTCTCTCGCACTACACCCCTTTTCTACATTTTTAATGATTATAAAAAAATATACTATTTGTTTAATATTCAATGATAATAATACATACATCAATAAAATCTATAAGTTTTATAATAATTTTTCATTAGAATATAAAATTAAAAATACAATAATACATTTCTTAATAATATTATATCATATTTTATCTCATGCTTTTATTAGATATTTTTTATTTTATATTTTAATATATACATTTCTTCATTTTTTTTCTCCGGCCGTGATTAATAACCTAATAAATTTCATGTAATAATTTCATATAAAATGATTTATATTATCTAATATACAGGAAGTGTAAGTTATTTTTAAATTATATACAAGTATTAGCTGTTATTATGTGTATAAAATATATGTGTAGGTATGTAAAACGGATATTTCTAAAATGTAGGACACAAATACGAAGAAAGTGAATGTACTTAAGCAATACATTTAGTATAAAAATAAATCTATTTAATACGTTCAAACAGTTATTTATACAAAATTTAATACATGAAAATAAAAAAGGGAGAGAGGTAGTAAAGTATCTAAAACGACAGTATAAAATTATGATACAATAAAAATACAAACATTCCTGCTAAGAGGATGAGAAGTATAGTATGACACTATAAATGGCCAAAAATGCATAGCCAACATCTGTTAGATATAACGAATTGTATTACGAAAGAAAACAAATGGATGTGGAATGTCGAGTTTGCGTAAATTATTAGTATCCGTATATTTATTATTATTCTATAATTGAAATATGCATGCCTTATACACGTTTATTCAGTCTGATTATTCATGAATCATGAAGTCTTATTTATTGGTATACGCACACAGATACGTATAATATATAAACGGTATTATTTTGGCGCAATAACATATATAAGAATATAAGATTGTTATCCGTTTTAATTTTTTATTGCAAATATAATGATACATTGGTACGCACATCATTTTATTTAAATTTATGTATAAATTTTAATAGAAATTAGTGTTTATAAACAATTGCTGAGTTGCATAAAATATTTCTAGACATTTAAAGGACTATCAGTGGTCCTTTAGATTCATTAACAAAATTTAGTTCAGTAAACATTCATTGCATTTTTAGAAGATTTTTAATTTGAACTTTTCGGCCAGTTAGTTAAACATGTAAGCACTAAAAATGCTTTAATATAACTACCAATCTATTTTACATTTTACTTCTAAAATCTATAAGAACGTGAATTTCTATTTCTAAATAGTAAATATTATTTTTCACTCTTAAAGTTTTTTAGTACCATATTAGTAATGAAAAATAAGAGTTGCCATTTAAAAATCAAAAGTTGATAATTAATTAGGGCACATTGGAATGGGTGAAAATGATAAGACTACGTTATTCATTAGTACAGTAGTATTAAAAGTTTATAAAATTAAAGTTTCCAAATAATAAGCAAATGCATTATATATTAAATAAATTTCCTAAAACAAGTGAATATAAAAAAATGTTGGAAAATTATTAAATACATAATAACACAATAATTAAATACAAGTATATAAGTTTTATATTTTTGATAAAAAAAAAAAAGAAAATTTAGGAAATAAAAATTTAATAAAAAATAAATTTAAAAAATATATAATATCAAATAGGTAATAGTAAAGTACATACTCTATAAACAAATTCAAATTTCTATACACCAATTTTTTGAGAATTACAAGGACTCAATCATGTTTACCTATTACCCGCTGTCTCTTCATAATAATAATATAAAAAAAGCCGAAAAAGTGCATTTTTGAATTACCATACGATAATTACGCATAGTAAAGACATTTTTCTTTCAAAATAATTAAATCCTTCTGTTTATTTAAATTTTAAACGAATATTGTGATTACACAATATTAAAAATTAACTAATACAGGATTACCTTTAGAATTATTTTGAACTATATTTAAATATTTTTAAATTATTAAGATGTATTAAACTGAATCCCATAAAACGGGTAAATGACATGCAGTATAGATTTCGACCATTTTTTTTTTTTCAGATACACACAAAACCTAGTTAAAATAGGATTTTTATTTCCAATTTCATTATTAATGAATGTTATGATGGTCTATAATAGTAATTAATAAAGAAAGCATTATATACTGTTATAAGGGTATAAATAACAGTATAGTTAAATTATACATATTTTGCCTAACAATTACTAAACTAAATAATTCTAACGTTTCATAGATAATTAACTGTTATTATATAAAATGTTATATTCAATACTCACAAAAATGGAAAGACAAAATCATGTTTACTATTTTTTGTGTGTGTCAGACAATGAAAAGTTAGAGTTACACACCTATTGTGTCCTGAAATGATATGAAAATATACAAAATATAATTTACCCAGATGTATAAATACCAGAATATTTTGTCTAACTGTTAGTGTTAACTGTTTATGATCTTGGCTTCTGTTTAATGTATAAAACACATTAAATATTAACAACACATAAACATTCTACATACCTACTCATATATTGGAATAATTTAATTAGACTCAATACTCTAGTAGATCGTTTACAGTGCTTCAACATTAACTTTCCAGTCAAACCGATTCGCCTTATTTTCTTCCCAGAATTGATTTCAAAATTTCTTAGCAATCTATTAGATCTTCTGTTAATTTCTCTATTTACCATCGGCTAACAATATCTATGAAATGAACAACTATCTAGATGTTTCTATTTGGCCAATTTTTTTTTTTTTTTTTTTTTATAATATATTTATTATTTTTTTTTATACTATAACTTATAATTCATTATGACATAGATATTTAATTATAATTTATAAGTATCTATATTGTATAAGTAAACCTATTTGTTTTCCATGCATGTTGAATTTATTGTAAATTTCCTTTCAGACGTTACTGTTCTTTAAATGTCTATTACTCTAAAATAAAAAGTTTGTTCAAATTTCGATCGATACATTAAAAATGTCTTCGTTTATTAAATAACTGAAAATTTATAATAACTGTAATTCAAAGTAATCAAAAATCATTTTGAGTAATATTTTTACATTTCTATACTATATTTAATCTATTTAATTACATATAAATTATCTAAAATTTAAATTTTAAAATTTGTTTACAGTATTAATATCATAATCTGTATTTCGACATAAATGAATATAATATATTTTAAATATTCTCGTTATATAGCTTACTAATAACAAAAAATTGGAGTTAAATTTTCCAAGGTTTTCAAAAATAGATTGACTTTTAAGTACATTTATATTTTTTGTATATATGATATATTGTGTAAAAAGGTAGATGCTATAGTAACGTAAATTACTAAATTTGTTAGTTTGGACTTTTGGAGAGTTTGTTTTATATTCGGCTGAGGGATAAGTTTTGAAAATACTTAGATGTTACCCTTTCAGGAATCTAGTAAAGTTCCAGTGCGGATTAATTTCGACGTCCATCACCGTAATAATACATAAGGATTAATAATACTGTTTAGTCAATGGATAAAACCTTTAGATGGATGGTAATACACCGATGGATGGTTAAAACTAAGGGAGACAAATCACGACCACTTTTTTAGTGGAACAACGATGACTGCAGTCGACTGTCCGCATGTGGATACTTCGAAGACGAATACGACAAATTAGTCCCAGTGCAGTGCTGTCATTTGCAACGAATCGTGCAATTATAAAAATATAGCAACACTAAAGTATTCATCAATAATTATTATTATTATCAGCCCAAATAAAATTAGATACGTCAAATATATTATAATTTGCCTGGCACTTTATCGTCTTCACATTGAACATTGAAAAAATAATCCGGATCTGTGAACTAAAACCTGCAAAAATATTTTGAATTTGATAAAATCTAATTCAAAAACAGAATCTGGACGGTAATTTTGAAAAGTTTTACTAGTTTTAAATTAACGATGTTTTCTGCATCATAGTTTGAAAAAATCACTAAAATTATTCATTTCTCGTAATGTTTGACTCTATGTTCACAACTTTAAATTATACAGATTAAAAACGAAGAACTAATGAATTCGTTTTATTTTAACAAAATAAATGAAATATATACAGCTATATTTCTAACTTAAAAGATTAGCTATAAATTCATGCTATCAGGTTATTTGTCAGGAAAAAAAAACTGGAAAAATGTAAATGTTAACTCATATTTCATTTTATTATTTATTTATCACGAACTTATGTTAATAAATAATAATATAACTTACTAGTTTAGATTAAAAAAAAGTAAACATATTTATCTATTTATTTGGTACCCAAACTAAAAACTTTCCAGTTTCTACAGAAAAAACATCAAAGATTGTGGTCCTTCGTACGAGGTATAATAGAATGATCACATTTACGCATTTTAATATATTATAATGTAAATATTCCATATTTTGTGTAATTTACATTTATGAATTTATAACGTGACAAATTTATGTTTTTATTACAAAATAAACTATAACATGTGTGTCTTCTAAATTTTCGAATTTTTGATATAAATAATTTGTTAAATTACGTCATATATAATATAACAATAACTACTAATAAATAAATTGTAGTTTTGATACTTGCATTATTATTGTCAGGGCACATCATAACATTATCTCTGGTATAATGATTTCATTTTAACCAATTGATGGACTGCCACCCTCAAAAACAATATTTTAGAACCATAGCCTGATTTTGCTTATCTAAATATTCCATATAGATACTCGGACGTGAATTTAAGACAGATACATATTATGGACGGAGAGTCCAATTTTTGTCATTTAAAATATACTAAAATTATCTGAATAATGCTTATATCCGGATGTAGATATGTCCTATTAAAAGTTTTTTTAGGGATTTTAGCGTTTCAAAAACTGTTTTTTTTATCAGAGTATAATATACAGTCTAACTATTATTGACCCCACGTCCTACAGAACAAACAATGAGGCGTTTATGGAGAAATAGAGGTTCATTTATGTCGGGTGCACTTCCGGTCATAATTCGGTCGGTTGGAGAAATATTCAAAGGAGCTGTTTCCGCTACATACTTAAATAATATATGTATGCCATAATTTCCACCATAAACATTTTGGAATACAATATATACTGAGAAAAATTGTATCATGAATTGTTTCAGTTTGGTCAAGATCTGATTTTCATCCTGTCGATGAATTTTATGTTTTAAACATGCATTCCTACAATTTGAAGTACTCCTAGCATTTTCATATTAAAATCACTTCTCATCCCTGATTTTTCAGAGGTTCTATACAAGCAATTTTAAAGGATTTTTAGAAAAATGAAAATCTAGAATCCATACACGATCAATTTATATTGTATATTGTCGATATTATTTAAAAATACAGACAAAGATATTTAATGACCATCAACTTATCAATATTGTTGATCAGTACATTATTATTCAATACATATTTATAAGTTCCACTGAGTAAATAATAATTTACAAGATCCGTAATATACAACTAACATATAAGATAATACACATAATACATATATAATATCTATATATAAAATTACATATTTTAATTTTTTCAATAATTAATAGTGAATCCCGAGACTCCGGCCTACAAGTAGTAGTCCACAAATAGGTATCTGCCATAGTAGATACTTATTGTAATGTACTAACCGGGACCCAACTACTAGTATATTACCAAAAAAAATTAGGGACCAAAATTGTGTAGTACCTAAAATAATCTGAAACCCAACTAGTTTACTACCTGTAATTACCCCCTAGTATCTGGACCCAACTTGAATGCTCCGAAATTATTGTAATTCTGATATCAAACTAGTAACTACAGTAGTTTTTAAGTGTTTACAATTTGTTTTAAATACACAATAATATGATAATTTAAATCATACTATTATACATTTTTCTATAGAGAAAAAACGCAAGTAGAGATTTTGTGCTAAAAAAATGGTTAAAAATGAAATAAGTATAATCGTAAAAATATTTAATCTGAAGTACAACTAAATTAGCTAGAGGACTATGGACATTTCTTAAGAACCAGAAAGTTATTGTAAATATTATTTATCAGTGCGACCAACATACGATATTATTGACAGCGTGTCAATAAAAAGTGAAAAATATTTATTCTGTCCAATATATTGATCAACCCTTTGATATAGCCCATACACAAGGGGTTTTTAATCGACAGGCCAATGAATCCTTAGGCCATTCATAGATAAATATTGGGGGTCCGTCATCTAACTTTGAATTTTAAAAATTCCAAATAATATTCACAATTCGAAAAAACAAAATATTATTGATAAAAAAATATATTATATACAAGAGGTATTAGGTTTACTAAATTATCTCCAGAGTAGGTAAATTGTATCCCAAAAAAAAGGTAACAATCGTATTCTTTATAAATTATGGTCTTTGTATATTTTGTATGTATGGTAATTGAGTTCCAAATACATTATTATTAATGTAATATATTAACATATATATTTATTGCGTCCCACGATATATTTTTTCAAAATAAATATTTTCCTTCCCATTTTTGAAACTTAGGACTGTTAATATTATTATTAATAATTTGTGTACAGAAATTTGTAAATTGAGCTCATTTTTAATGAGATCTTATAAGTGCAAATTATTTTAAATGGAACAAATTTTAAGTACAACAATTTATGTACTATATCGGTATCCCTAATAGTCGGTGACCAAAAATGTTTATAAAATGTTAATTGAGAAAGGTATTAGTTATAAAAATATCCTGGGATACAATGAATTTATGTATATTTTAAAAATAAGCACCGCAAATTACTTCAAATAATGGAGACATTATATAATAATTTATTCAAATAGATAATTCAATATAGTTATAATGAGGGGAAGGGTCCATGGTTTATTTATATATTTTACAGAGATCCGCAATCTACAAAAAAATTAAGAACCCCTGCCAAACACAATAGATATTATGTCAATATTATTGATAGTGTATGTGCCATTTAACAATTAAAAAATTAATATAAGTAAGTATACTTTAAAAATAAATTGTATGTGATCCCATGTCACAAAAAATTATTACAATTGTTTTATGTATTTATAAGATTTTATTAAAAATATTACTTTCGTATTTTTCATTCTAATAAAATTGACAATATCGTAAAAAAAATATTAAATATTATAACACAAATAAAATATTATGAATAGTTAACAGCATTATCGAATTCTTTATGTAGTCTAATATACGAGTATACACCATATTATACAGCTTATAAGATGTTAAAAATTAAATTTTAAATATATTTATATATTCATATGTGTATATTAATCATGAAAAAATATTTGATCGAAAAAGGCTACACTGGACACTAGATAATATTATTTGTTGTCTACTATGTTTTTTTTTTTTTTTCGTATTTCTAATATGTGTGTAAGTTAATAAAAACAAATGCTATTTTTTCATAGAAATATTATGGCTGCAACGTCTTCGTAACACTACAATTATGCACTCATATGTAAAAATAGTTTATATTGTATGATTGTCAATCACTAATTTCATTAAGTTAATCAATATGGAAAACATATAATTGACAAATTGTTTTTAAAAAACAGACGTATCTACCTCCTTTAATTAAAATTGGATACTGGTATACCGTATGCCCACTGTTATATACCCACCATTGTATGCTTTCATCCGATGAACAAAACTCCACCAATTGATTTATACGTTATAGGTACTTCTTCGATTAATATTTTTAAGAACTTACAATCATCTTAGAAATATGAAACAAAAAGTAAATTACAGATAACAACATTACTAGTGCCTTATGTAGCTCTTTTTCGATGTTTAAATTTTTTTAAGAGTTATAAATTAAGAACAAAAAAAGTTAGTTTTTTAATAACTCATAAAACATGTTATGCACATATTACAAAACGGCTACGTAGAGCTATATAATGTTATTCTTTAGAAGTTATTTTTTGTTTCATCTTTCAAAGATGTTTATAAGTTGTTATAAATGAAAAAGACAAATGTTATATTTTAAATAAAATTTTATAAAAACAAAAAACAATTACGATAAAAAATTATATAGTATAATGGGCCCAATTATTATTCATTTTTAAAATGCACATAAACATTTTTCAATTGATATATTTTAATTTTTCTTGAAATTTTCTAAAAATTGACTATATAAAATTTTAATAATCGTCTCAAATATTAGTAATAGTAATCTAAAATAAATATAATGTGTTTTTTTTTAATTTAGAAGTGAACTGATTTGTTTTTTTTTTTTTTAATTAATTCGTTAGGAGGCAATTGTTTTCTATGGCCTGTTAATGCATTACTACATGGTAAATTATTATTCCCTAAACTACAATTTACTACTTATAATATCTTTATTTGCTTAATCAACTTTAATCTTAAAATCGAAATTTAAAAAAAAATTTTAAAATTATAAATACCAGTAACGTTTAATAAAATCAACAAGGATTGTAACAAAATAAATAGTACATGGCTGTTTATTAAAACATTTAAACTCACATATATTTTGTTGTAGTTGAGAAAATAATTACTTTTACAAATAATTTGAACTTTTAACTGATCATTTAATTCGATGTTATATTATTTATGTCAATATAAAATGTTGATAGGTAATATAATACCAGATTTTTTTTTTTTACTTTAATTTTAAGTTTTTTTAATTCAGAGGCCTGAAAATATTATTAAAGTTTTTAACTTGATCTTATGATATTCTATAATTATTAAAAAATCGTAGAAACCTGCAAAAACCGTTTTATATATTGTTAAAAACAATTGATGTTTGATTTGCAACGAAATTGAAAAATGTACGACAATAACTTTTGAATTAATTTTAATATTGTTTGTATAGTCATAGATGTTATAAAAGCTAATTATAATACAAGTTAATTGAACCATATTATTATACATCAGTAGTTTTATTTTTTACCTTAAATTTCAAAGGATTTTATAAGTAGGTACACTAGTAAATGGAGGTATTTTTGAGAAATTTTGTGAATTCCGGATAATAATCACAACTTTAAAATGACCATTCATTATGATTCAACAGAATTTGATCCACTTCAACTGATTTTAGTTGAATTTTATACACAAAATATTGTAATTAATCCTGTTGAAATAATAATAATCTCAAAGAACCATAAAAAAAGTACAAATAGAAACAAGAATATGAACAAAAAAATAACATAAAAATATGACTAAAATAATAGTTACGCCCAACATTGGAGTGTATTAGTACAATCATATAATCTATTATCCTGTGGAGGGAGCTAAGAATACCTCCACGGTTTCCTCATGCCTGTCGTAGAAGTCGACTAATTGAGGTTGCGTCAGGTCGACAGCCGGCATAAAACTTGTCAACAAAGTATGGGAAGTCTTAAAAAGAATATAGGCGAGTTTTCCCATCTCGGATGTTCCCGGGGAAAACAAAATTGCGTACTTGGGTGTGGAGATAGCCTAAGGGACCAAGTGACCAGTACCAGCCTGACAGCGACTGCGGTAGCCGTTCCATCAGTTACATGTGCGGGTCTACCCAACGGCCGTGATTTCGATGGTGTAGGGAAAGCACCAAAGTGTTTTGGGCTAGATTCGCACTTGAGTACGCAGGATAGGTTCAAAGTGAGAGTAGGTACGTGGAATGTAGGAACATTGACAGGTAGGAGTAGGGAGTTAGCAGAAGTTTTGAAGAGGAGGAATGTGAATATTTATTGTGTGCCAGAAACAAAGTGGAAAGGGGAGAGAGCAAGAGAAATTGGTGAGGGGTATAAAATCATATATTCAAGAAGGACTAGTACAAGGAATGGGGTAGGAGTGATATTAGATGAAGAAATGAAAGGAAAAGCTCGCCTTGTCGTGTCGTTTTATGGCATATTGCGTGAGTTATGGTTCATAACTAACCGTGTCGTGTTACCTTATCATCGATACCAATGTATAAATCATTACCCACAGAACATTGTTTCCCGGGTTTCTTTTCTTATTTTTCATGCTCTTTTAAATAATGTGTTAAATTATTGTAAACGTTACGTTGTTAGGTTTTGTTTTGTTGTTTACTCTTTGGTTAATTTTTTTTAATATAAACATTGATCATTTCGGTAATTAGTAAACAGTGTTGACCACACGCCATGACCAGAATGTAACCAGACGGCCAATAGTTAAAATATTTCAACTATGCGGTAGTCGCGGTATCGACATGGTCTCAATTTTTAATCACATTTGAATAAGCCAATCAATAGATAGTATTTCATCGGACACGGTGAGTTGTGAACCCACCTTAAGATAACAAAAATTTAAAAATAGTCGTCAATGTTATTCAATGTTATTGTTTTCTAATGTCTTAGTATGGTATTCACTATTCTGTATACTAAACGTGAAATATATAAATTAATCAGCTGATCGCCTTATTGGCGACTGTTTAAAGCGTGGAGATATAATATAGGTACGTATAAAGTATATAGATTATACGAGGTATACATACTAACGTCCGTGGTTAAAAGAAATATTGAAGTGATAGCAGGCACGATTATGAACAAATCGCTGTTTACGACAATTATTTTATAATTATTATGAATTATTTATAACTGTGTTATTTATGATCGTGACGAAGCTTACTCTATCATAGGATTTATTTTCTAAATAATTTTAATAATCTAACAAATATTCTGATCGGGGATCGGAGAAACCAAAGAAAGCAGAGACCAAAAAGTTGGACGACCAATAGTAATAAATATATATATATATATATATATAAATATTATAAATGTTTGTCAAAAGTCTATTTAAATTGTAATTCACTGTTTTAAAGTTAGAAGTGGCTTATCACCAGTTATCGGTTATGAGAAGTTGGAAGTGGTTTTAAACCGAGAAGCAGTTACCCTAAATATTATGAAGAGGTTTTTAACCGATAAATGTTAACCTCCTATTTTATAAATATTCAAAGAACCGTTTATCGATATCTATGTATTTAAAAAACCGCTTATATTGGTTACCGCTGTTTTCAGAAACGGTTTTAAGCCCTGTTAAATACTTAAATTGCTTTAATTATATATTAGCTTTACAAAAAAATACTTGCGTCAAATCTAAATGGTGATAATACTAAAATAAACTTGAAGTTAAATGGTTTATATTTTAATATTTATTAACACCTAAATTCTTATTTGTCAATAATACAAATATGTTAAATACAAAGTTATCGAGAGATGTATGAAATTTAATATAAAATTTAAAGTATATACGTATGCTATATATTATTTAATTTAAAAAAATAAATTTTCAGTTTTGTATAAATTAGCATAAATGATAAATGAGTTAACTAATAAATAATACATACTATTGGTTGTATACTTCATGCACATTTGTGATAAAGGAACTGGTAATATATTTTCAAATTTTGTTATAAAAAAAAATATATTTATTACAATAAGATAAACAATGTATATTTATTTTGTTTGATTTACAAACGCGATATATTATGTATAAAGTAAATACAATAGATGCAAGTCAAAACCAATAAAAGAGAATAAAAAGACACAATCTAAATCCTTAAATAGATGATATACCGTTTCTCAAATTTGAGAAAATGCTAAAAAGACAGACGTAAACACAGTTATCATCCGTAGACCTTTATATTTAAATAACTTAATTTTTCTTCAAATGGTTGTGTGGAAAATGCATTTTGTCTTATTAGTAAACACTAAAACGTAATAAAATTAAAATACGAAAAACTGATACTTTGAAAAATAATATATAATTACCTAATGGGTATAATGACTAAAAATAAAATACAAGTGTAAATATTCAGAATAGAATACATCTAAACCCAATTTAAATACAACGACAATTTAATTAATATTGTAATTTATCAAATTAGAATAATTGAAAATTTGTAAACATTTTAATTAGTTATTGGTGACTGAAATTTTTTAATTGCATATATTATATTGATGTACTTTATGCAAATACTATCGTGTACTAAATATTATGTCCTTAAACAATTCATGCAAACCGCTTTCAATAAATATTGTTCTGAAAAACAATTATTATTATTCATGGAAATAGAACCATTTTACATTTTAATCATAACTCATAAAAATGATTGTAATATGTATTATACGTAGTTGTTCGGATGAAATTGTTCAAATATTGTATTTATATAAGCAGTTAAGTAGCAATCACACCACATGTTTCTAAAGCCATCTGTGGCTGGGTGGTCAGTACACTGGCTAGAAAGTACAAATTAAATATTAAATAATTATATACTTATTTAATTAGGCATACTTATTGTTTAAAAATAATACATTTCATATAAAGGGCATATGAAGAGTTTATTTTGAATATTAGAAGCCAGGAGGTGATCTTTTTTAGTTCATACTATGTATAATATATTCAATAATTTTTATGTATTCCAAATATTTAAAAAAAAAATTTTTTTAAGATATTTAATACAGCATTTTAAATACTTTTTACGAGTATTCTGAGTACAATATTCCGAATACTTTTTTCAAGGTTCGATCACATTTTTAAAACAAATTTCTATATTTTACCATCAATGTAAATTATATTTGTGTATAAGTACATAATATTTTATATTATAGGTATTATATTATCTTGTTTTTCTTTTAACTATATTTAGTAGAACAGTAATGTTACTATCCAGTTTTAGATATGTGGATTCAAATAATAATAATTTTTATTGATGAAATAAATAATTTAAATTGTTATGTTTATTGATATTATTTTATTATAATAATTTGAGTAATTACAGACTACAGTTGTTAGTGACACGAGATCTTTTATAAGTATATATATAATACCAATTATTACCAAAAAAAAGATGGTATTAATAGTAAATCATTGAGAATATAATGCTTCTTTATTAAGTATTACAAAAAAACAAATTAAAAAATTACCTGCCCACTTTTTACTTAAATGAAAATTACACAATATTAAATTGTAATATTTAAATTTGAATAGGTATAACTTATAATTAATAGGCAAGTGTGTATTATCAATTGTAATATTATATTCATTTACGTGAGAAAAAAATGATTAATATAATAAAATTTTAATTAGGTATCTACTTACTATTTTCGTTGTTGAAATCTAGTAAATAAAAGATATTCTAAAAGTATATCATTTTGTGAAGTATTTCAAATATTTAAGGAATACCATTAATACACTGAACCAAATATATCTGTGATTTCAATAAAAATATCGATTAATTTAATAATATGGTTGTTAATATACATCCGAAAAATGTTTGTTAATTTACAAATAAAATATTTGTTAATTTAACAGTAAAATAACAAAAGGTATTATTGATTTAACAATATCATAGGTATAATTGTCTAATTGAATACAAATTTATTTAAATTAATAAATATTTTGTGTTTCTTTCTTTCATCTTCTTCGTAGAACAAACGCCCATTTGTTAATCAAAATAGTCAATTTAAACGGAATTTTTTTTTTCAATTTAATAACATATTTTATTATAATAATAAAATCTGTATTAATCTTACAAATTACTTTTATTAAATTATAACTTACATATTTTGTGAAATTTACAAAATGAATTTGTTATTGTAAACATATTTTTTATTAATTTAACAATATATACCTACATTGAAATAATAAAAATTGTATTATTTCAACAAATATCCGTTTGATAAAATGTTGATTATTGCATACCGTTAATTGTATGAATGATATTTGGTCCGGTGCATACAGTATTCAAATATATATTCCGAATACTTTTTCTGGTAGTATTCGTAATATATATTTTACGCGATAATAGGTAAAATAGGTAATTTAACCTTTTTTTAATTAATTCATTTTAATTCGGTAATATTGTAAAAGTATCAAAAAAAATATATATTATATACAATTCGTGTTCACAATAATTAGCACGGCATAAGTGTATACCAAATACTGGGCAATGATAATACTGGCTTATATGTGACAGTCGTGTAGGGACAAAATGGCGACGTGTTGGCCGGCCAAATACAATACCGGTCTTGTGGCTTAAGGAGTATTGGCTAGGCAATTTATTAGTCTTTCTTTGTACGGCTTTGTGTTTGTATATGTTCAGTAATATAAGTAACCCTCGTCGAAAGTAAACGGCCAGCTATTTTGTAAGTACGGAAAAAAAAAAAAAAAGGATATTTTTCACTCGAGCAGACGCTTTGTAGAATATCGTCTGCAAATACCGTCGCAAAAAACGGTTTATGCTAGTGAACATAATATAGGCCGCATAAACATCATCCGGCGAACGTATTTCGTCACCTGGTGGACTTTATTATTCCGCGACATGCATTTTCAATTATGGTTATACCTGCAGGAATGTGAAATAATTGGGTAATAAATGATTATGAATAGACGCAAAAAGCATTTTTTAATGACGGAATAATGCGGGCTTACTGATGATTAATCGGCTTGGATTCACAATCTGTACTAAATGTACACAATTATGTCTGTAAGAGGGTGAGTGGCGACGTAGCACGTTTTCTTCTGAAATTAAAATACAGTAAATTTTTATGCAATGATATTACTGGCAGTATGTGACAGAAAAACTCCCGTATCATTATAAACATATACACAAATCTCTTATTAATTTAACGTTTTTTTTTTTTTTTTTTTTAATTAATATACGAAATTTTTACATGAATTAATTATAATATATATACTATAATTACAATCTTATTAGTAAATAAACTTATTAGTAATT
Organism: Pemphigus obesinymphae; assembly: GCA_025469235.1. Lineage (NCBI taxonomy): Eukaryota > Metazoa > Arthropoda > Insecta > Hemiptera > Aphididae > Pemphigus > Pemphigus obesinymphae. The sequence continues at coordinate 21,167 of JAIPRL010003307.1, read as the reverse complement.
ATTATACCCTTTCATAGTTTTTCCATTACCGATTTACTTTTTTTATTAACAATGAGGTACAAGCATAAAGTCCCCATCTGATAAGTGTATAGTGGAATGACCATATTTTGAAAATTTAAAAATGGGATAGCAATAAAAAAAAAGTGAATATCGTAATCATTTTCTATCAATATTTTTCATAAATCGGTATGAAAATGGTAAAAAAGGATCAATCTTTTTTTAGAAAAATGGTGATAACAAAATAAAACGGAACAAAAATGGGACCCCGTTTCTAAAAGTATCCAAAAAGTTTATTACGACAACAGGATGCAATCCTCAAAAACGGAATGTATGGTTAACCTAATGTAGGTATAAGTATATTTTGATACATTTTTGATTGTTGTGAAAATTCCTTGAAAAATGCACTGGAAACAAATACATCAATTTTATTTTTGACAAAATATTCAAAATTTTATATGGTTTTTATTAGAATGTAAAATATCAAAATGAAAATTATTACTCGGTAATTTCTTGGAATAAGTAATGAAGAATCTATATTATATGTTTACAAAACTAATATCACAGATCTCGTGTCGGACTATTGAAATTATAGTGAGTAATTTTCGACCATATAATAGCTGTGGTAATTTTTATGATAATATGGTATTATTATTGAACTTGTATTTTTTAAATCATTTGTCTCTAGGATTAAAATGTATAACTATATAAAATAATAACCAGATTCAAATAACACATTTTTCAAACTTTATAGAGATTCAAAAAAGGTTATTATTAATTATTAAAATATTTAATTTGAAAATAACTTAGTTTAAAATGTACAAAAATAAATGTCTACTTTTTGAAATATATGAAGGTACAATATACGTATATACTTACATAATGTAATATATTCGTTTTAGCTGATGCCATATAAATATTTTTCTCGAGTTTTTAGTAGTTGTTCGCAATTTAAAAAAAAACCAAATGTTATGGAAATTCTAAAAATGACCTTTCTAATGTACGTACCATCTGTGTCCAATCTCCAATCCATATAAATTGGTCACATAGTTCAATCCTTCCACCAAAAAAAAAAAAAAAATACGTATCGTAAAATCAATTTGTTCCTGACTTCAAAACCTAAAATGTTTCAAAATTAAACCGTTTTGATAAATTATTTATTATTGTTTGTTTATATTTACTCAATAATTCCAGTGACTATGCAATTAACTAATTAATTTTCAACTTGTATAGAATAACTGTTTTTTTTTTTTTAAAACACAATTTAATTTATTACGGAAAAGAACTTGAATCATTTGTTTTACTAGGAATCACGCTTTTACAGAAATCATGTGATAATTTTAAATTTATGACAATGGTTAATAAACTAAATGATCGTAAGAGTAGAAAAACTGTAAAAACACACATAACAAATGAATTTAGATTACAGCTAGTGTATATACGTACTACGTAGTAACAGATCGCATTATGTTTAAGACACATTTGTCTATATTACAACACTAGTACTTTCGACGATCATTAAACATTTGTAAACAGTTCTCTTTTTGTTCAAATATTGATCTGGGCATTAATTTCATCGAATTTTTTTCATTGAATCAATTCTTATTTTCTACATTACTAACTTACGAAAAAGCATTAGCAATATGTACTATGTCGGTTGTATTTTTCGAAGGTGCTGAATTCACACACTTCCCCTCTCTTATTCCCAAAATGAAGTTCAAAAATTCAAAAGTGACACTTTTATAACTTTTAACAAACATTAGATTTATAGTTTCTTTTCCGAACATACAAAAACAAAAAGTAATCAAGTAGTTATAACTTATAACCGAATCAAGGGGTGGATCTAGAAATGAGAAAAGGAAGGAACTACACAATAGTTTACTTTAGTTTCTGAGGAATATATCAGACGAGGGATGAATAATTCTATATAATTTTATCTATACAAGTATAATCAAATTTTGGGGTAGAAGGTATGCGCTAAATATTAACGAATATATTTAAGTTATTTAATATAAATAATACATTAGAGGAAGGACTTTTGGTTATTTTTTTCAAGAATTTTTACAAATAAAAGAACATTGATTTCAAAAGAAACTGTGAAACGAAACATTAGTACCTAATTAATAAGTAATTAGTAAATTATTATTTCCCGATAAGATATTCACTGATAATCATTTATTCTATATTATAAAAATGTTAAAATATCGGATTTAAGTTTTTAAACATTACCCATTTTCGGGGATCAGATGATCAGGATTTTAGAAATCGTAAATGTTTTTTTATTAGACATTTTTTCATTGTAGATCTATAATTTAAAAATGCATCTAATTATAGACATTGTTGAATCCAGGTATACATCAGGGGGGTATAAACCCCCCTGGATTCTCTTCCCTAAAAAGTACATCTAATTATTAGGTCAGAATTGTCGTGGCACTAGGATATTTTTTAAATAATAATTATTCAAATGTTTCCTATGGTGATAGGACGTATAATCAAGCTTTTATTACTCTAAACTAAACAATAAATGTATTGATTATGTTATAATCATGTATTTTATTTTAATTTAATTTTTTCATGTCTGTATCTACCTAAAATGTCTAGTAGAAGTAGTGCTCTAAATGTTTCACGTTTTAGGGTATTATTTTAATGAATAGATTCTAGTTGGACATTAGTAGTTTTTAGAGATTATTTTTGGATTTGCTTAATACATTTTTTAAACCTAAGAAAAAATTATGTAACGAGAAAAATACATATTCTATTGTTCATTAATATGTGTTATGGTTATTTTTCGTAATTTCTAATTTATACAACATATTATGTATTTAGTACTACATTAATATTTTCATAATTGTTTTACCAATTTTAGATTATTTTATAATAATTATAGATTTTGAGATTAATATTATTGTTATATATTTTGTTATAAAAGAGATAACTTTTGGAATTAAAGACCTGAAAGTTTATTAGAAGGTGATTATAGTGTAACTTCTATGTTAAATAATATTTTACAAAAAGGAAATTACAATTTCTAGAATATATTCTTATTTTTTTTTTATTTTTTTATTTTTTATTTTTTTATAATTTAAAAAAACCCTAAATTTGATGCCTCCATTTTTTAATAGGTATTATAGCAACATCCCATAATATAAAATATGTAGCGTCTGTTAATTAGAGTTGAACATCTTTTGTACATTTTTTAAATGAGAACATTTTCTATAAAATTAGATTTTCTTTTTTGTAAAATGTTAATTAACACAGAAAATATTCTGCTTTTAAAAATTGGCAATAGAGATTTTAATTCTAATTTCATATTTAAACGCCGCTATATTTCTAGTTTTTCGTAGTATCTAATAACCTAATACAAAATACAAAACTCATCGTGGGTGTTTAAATTATTTTTTATCAAAAAAATGTGCGTAGGTAAAAAAACATTCAAAATACGTATTATTTATATTTATCAGTGTTGATAAAAATACTTTTAAAATATATTTAAATACAATTATAAATCTTTCATATAATGTGTGTTTAATTTTTGAAATAAAAATGAATCATTCGTTAGACAATTGAATTAATTTTTATCTTTATAAATATTCATCAACAATAGCAATGCTTTCTTAGATAGATTATAGTATAGTATTACTTTTTTAATTTGAAAACAAAGTTAAAACAAAGTATTCGAATGTAACCTATAATTCATAAAAACCGGTAGAAGAGAGAAATAATTAAAGTTCAACATTTTTATAAATTATCAGAAAGTGTTTTTTTTAAGTTTAAAAAAAATGTATAAGTGATACAGTATATAAATTTGATTGAATTTTAGTCTCTCAGTCTATTGTATTGTTATTTCCCGATTTATAACAATTTATAAAATTATTTATTTATTTTGCAAACAAATGCATACGCTGATTTTGAACCGTATTTGAACTGTAGTTAGTTCCCGGTCGGTCATTTATGATTCAATTATAGAATCAAAATCTTTTATTACATTTTTACTATATACTTAATATTTATTTTTACGAGTATAGTTTAACAGATTGAATAATTGGAATATTTTAGTTTTTCTACTTATTATACATTGTATATTAAATTCCATATTACATATTGGCAATAAAAAGCGATAAACCTTAACGGGCAACTGTGCTATCTTTTACGTGTTATTTTATCATAGTCTCCGTTACAAACGATCTTCGCTCACCATAAAATTGAGAGCAATATTAGATGTAACTAAAATTTAAATATCCAATATATGTAGATAAATAATATGGATATTATTGGATATATTTTTATATCATGATTATAAATATTCTAATATAATAACAATATAGTAATATTAAGTAATAATTATAATAATATATTATTGATACTAATTAAGAGGCAACAAACCTTAATTAAAATATCATGTAGTTTCAACATTAATTACTATTTTATAATGTTGTAGAATATACGAGTAGAACATGAATTTGATAATATCCATATATTCATGTGCTAAATATTTTTAAACACACTATAAGCTTTTTAAATAAGCTATGAATAAAATGAGGTGTCCCATTAGTTAAGGCGTAGCATTAGGTTACTATAGTTGGTAGAATAGGTTAGCTGGTACGACGAGCTCAAATTCACCTGCTGCTCGCCATATTTTCCTAAATTTGCACGGTTATTGAACCAATTTCTAAGTCAACAATACAAAGATTAATCCATGTAAATTATTGTAATTAGTATATGAATATACACGACTCTTCTATATAACATAAAAATAACTAAAACCATAAAAAATAAAAAAGCACCAATAAATTTATAAATTGTTACACAGATAAATATTTATAAAGTATATCATTGTATAATAAATGATAAATCCAAACAATTGCCACTACAACATTTAAATCTAAATCAAATGCATTATTATAAACTATATTATATACTAAATAGAGTGTAGGTATGTACTATGTATTTTAAGTATAAAATAGACAGAATTCTTAAATCATACTAAATATAGTAGTTATTAAAATACTCTTTTAAAAAATATGTTTAATAATATTTAAAATACTAAAATAGAGTATTTGAATACATGTCTTCATATTGTTCTTTTATAGATACTGTTTGATTTTGCAGATGTATATCTAAAAAATGTTTTAGAAATATATTTTTTCTCCACCATAAATCATAGATTGAAAAGCCAAAAATGTTCTTTCAACTGTACATAAATTGAATATCATTGTGTATAGTGTTCACATAGTATATATTATATGGTTAAACATATTACTCACATTACACGTCATGTAATAAAGTACTTGCAATATTATCGGTATATGCTTATTCCATTATACTCAGGTAAAAATTGAGTGTTTTAAATATTTAACCATTTTAATGTCTTTTAACATTTGTCCGTTTTTATATGATTAATTTACAATATTTATAATTACCGATAAAAACATATTAACGTTATATAACGTATATAACGCCAAAATAAAAATTATATTTCAATATTAACGTTATTGGGTATCTTAATTTTCAATAAAACTTTTTTTTAAATTAATAAGACTGAAATTGAATCGAAATCATTTTTAATTCATAATTTCTCTGTCGACCATGTTTTTCGTGGGATGAAGAAAACTATTATATTTTATGTAAATCATTCATCCATATAATGACTAAAAATATATACTTACGCCAAAAAACACACTCGATATTATTTATTACGCTTCAAGATACTATATAAACCATCATTGATGCTTACTTTCGTAAGTGTTATCAAATATTTATTACAAACCACAAATTATTATAGTACGTTTGCATACATTAAATGCAACAACACTACTTCATCAAAACATTACAATCGATTCATAAATTACATTTAATAGTTATCCATACTAGTGGAAAATTGAACTTCACTACAACTCGTCATATATTATTTTTATAGTTTTATAGTCCAACAACAAAGAATTATTGATTTTTTACGGTTATACTAAACGAATATTCTTAAAAAAAAAAACCATTTTAACAGTATAAAAAGGATGAAAATTAATTTTTAATAAATCAGAAGTATTATTAAATTATTTTCTGAATATTATAAAAAATAATAACTTAATTAATGTATAGGTATGAAAATAAAGGATTACGATTTTGGCGAGTTGCCAACAACATACACAGCGTACATAGATTATATTTTAATAGTTATAAAAGAACAAAAAATGGACGCTTAACCGATCATTTATATTTAAAAAGCAATCATCGTAAATCTTTTTAATTTAAATTACCAGTTTTGAGAAAAATCTTGAAATATTTAAAAATACAAGAATTACACAAGAAAAAACGGTTGTTTTCCCAATCTATTCCATAAACTATACCATAATCAGTATCATCTGTGATTCAGTTTTCAATCTATTAACATAAAAAATAATAATGTTTTTCTATATCTTTTTTAACCTAGACACCAAAAAATGTTTAGTAAGTAAATTATAAATTATTAAATATCTTGATTTTTATAGCACCTATAGTCATCAAATTACATAATTAACCCAGACAACCAAAATATTTAATTATCACATCACAAACACATTTTAAATAGGACACGTTTCATAATATAGGTGTAGTTTAGATTTTTGATGACAATCAAATGATGAAAATTAATTTTCGACATCCATAGGTTAATCCATATACTTATAAATATCTACTTATATATGTGATAGCTTTATTTTATATTTATTAATAATAGCCAATTCTATAGAATAACTCTATAGAATACAATAGAAATACACTGTGAATATATATATGTATTCCAATCATTTCCAATTTCTATTAAATTTTAGGAGCACTAAAAGTACCTAGTTTTTTTCATATTTAAATTTTAAGATTGTCGAAAAAATAAAGTCTTTGGAAATTTAGTTTTATTTTTTTATTATAAAACAATTGTTAAAAATAATGTGAGTTAAAATAAAATAAAATGTAAAGAGTATGGTAATCTTAAAATTGTTTCCTGAAATTATATGGTTAAGGATTAAAAATTACTGTACTGAGTAATGAGTAATGTATATGGATATTTTCACATGTACATTATATACATACATAAATTGAGAAAAATTTAATATTATAAAAAATAATAAAATAAATGAAAACATCATAGCATCAAGCATATTGTAGTCGTATAACAACTTGTTTTTTTCTAATGTATATAATGAATGGAGGTTGAAAATGGCTAATATATTTACAATGTATGCTAAAATTGATGCATATATAGTTAACATGTACAACAACATAAATTATACAAACATTATTGAAAGATAATAAAAATAATTAATATTACAAAAAAATATAAATTAGGTAAATATACAAACATTCAAACATTGTCTATGTTAATTATGAAAGTGTTATGTGTATAAACAGTACAATATAAAATAAAAAATGTGTCAATTGTTTAACAATCTTGCTGGAACATTAAAACCATTAACCAACTCGCTATTGAACTTACAGTATCATTTTAAATTTGTGAGTTGGTGACATTTTGATGACTCAATCTCACCACATCTATAACATTTAAATAAGTTAATGAGTTTTTGCACAACACTAGTTAAAAATAGCATAGGAGCTCCATTATAACATTATTTTCCAAAATATATAATGTGCTCCGAAAATCGGTACGGTTATATTATTATTATCGTAATCACTTATTCCCAATAATTTAATTAGAACGGTATATTAATATATCGTATTTGTGATTGATTGTTATAACAATAGATGTATAATAGATATTAAAAAAAATTTATATTTATGGTTAATTATTATCATACATCACATATGATAGAAAAAAAATTGTTTCATTTCGTTCTAAGTATCGTATATGATAGTTACATCATTTGGAAAACTTCAATTTCGTTTATTACTTTAAATACTTTAACGTCTAGTCTAACTGCATGTTATTTTTACTGTACTGTCTAGCGTTTGTTGTACAAAATCTTCCGATTATGTAAAAGTAACTACCATATTTTTGAAAAAAAATAAGACATGCAAATAAATTAAAATAAAGACTGACAAAATAAAAATCAATTAATCACATTATTTATAAATTTTAAGTATAGAATACATTTTATATTTAAATACCATACTTATATAACATAATTTAGAAAAGATCACTTTATTATTTTCTCCGGTAAAATTTTGGTTGATAGACCATTAAACCAAAATGTTTTTTTTAAATATTATACACGGTTTTCCTACAGATATTTTTCGATATCTGTTCTTTAATTTAATAACATATAATATACTTTTTTTTACTATAAAACTAAAATTTTTATTAATACAAAGATGTATTGTTATAAGTTATCATTTATAATCATTTCAAAGAATTTTTTTTATAATTAAATAAAGTCATCATTATGTTAGTAAAGGGACTTGTATGAGAAGTGATTGGGTAAAAGGTGGTTATCGGCAGTACTCATCTTATTATGCTGACTGCCGAGACCTTATTCCTAGATGTTCTTGAGTGGTAGATTGGAGAATCAATAGAAATAATATAAATATGAGTTTTAACTAAATTTTTCCGACAGAAACTTTATTTCATTAAATTTTTTGGTAAATAAATGATGAATTATTTTTAAAATAGAGATATATAAACAGAAATTTACTTTTAAGACGGTCATTGACGGATATAACTGTTACATCGACGTCATACAAAATTACACCATTTTTTAATTTAAATTACAGATATTATTTCGGAGATCCTGATAACTAAATTTGAACTTATGAACTACATATTTATATAAAGCAACAAAACTTGTATAATAGCTTGATACACCTGAAAATAAAATCAATAAGTTGATATAATCAACATATTGATTGAAGACTACGATGAAAAAAATATATATATTATATATTTTAATAATAAAATATAATATGAAATTAATTGAATTTGACTTAAACAAAATAAATTATTATCTATATATTTCTGAAAAGTATTAGTGTAAATTAGTTGAATATGGTGTGAAAATATTATCCAGAATAAATTAACCCTCAAATTTGTCTTATGGTATCGAAGGCAGGACCAACTGCTAAAATGTCCTGAGAGCTGTGTACGTAGCGCATACTTAACTGATTTTTTGGACGTGTATGTTTATAGCTGATTTTGTAGCTCGTGATAATATACAATCTTATATTTGAGAGAGTATACATGAGGATATTTTCTCTGATCTTACACCACCTACGTGATTAATCTTAATTAATTTCGATAGATATAACGATAGATATTTATACTTTCACCCGCGTGTATTCAAATTAAAAAGCGGTGATGATACATTTGTGTTGGTAGTCGTATGCCTGGTATGGTGTGAGTGGCGTTTGTTAAATATTCTTATTTCTATTAGTTAAAATATATATAAAATATATATACTATGAATAATAAATATATAGTAATAAATAATATTCACATTAATAAAGAAATCCAAATTTTAAAAAAAAATTGAGTTTCAGTGAAAACAAAATGGTCAATATTTTAAGTGAAACCCTATATATAGGTATTCAGAATTAAATTTATCAAATGATACATAATTTTAGAGTTAAAATTAATTATAACCTATTGTTTGATAAATTCAAAACAAACTTACTATATTAATACTATATATACATGATAGATATTACAATGGCTCGATAACCATTGGATTATTTTTTTGTAATTTAACGATTATATTTTTAGGATTTTGTTACCTGTAATTGTATATCTGTAATTCTACGATATTTTACGACATTTAATTTACAGTTGACCAAATTTATTTTTACCTAAAAACCTACAATTGTATTTTAAGAACTAACAAGAATGTCTAATGATTTTTTTTTTAATGTCAATTTTTATTTTTTTATCAGACTACGTATTGGATAGGCTAATACTAGGATTCATAGGATTCGCTCATTTCTAATTTTTATGCATTCGACCAATGAAACAGTGATCTGAAATCATGTATATAAATTTCAATTCCTCAGGTTTTTTGCCCTAATTTAATTTTTATTAAGACAATAATTTCAACCAAAATCGTTTACACGTATCAGTCTCTATGCCATTAAAGTAGTAGTTGGATAAATCAATTTTGTTATTTTTGTCATTTAAAAAATAATTACAATAATACAACTTCCTATTTTAATATTATAATCTATTTATATTAATATACCTTATTTGTATTAGTAGGTACATAATATATAAGTATGTTTTGTTAATTCCTCCAAATGAATGTTTTTTATTCTTATTCGATTAAAATACAATCCTGATAATCAAAAAAAAGTGTTTCGAAAATATCTCATTAATACATATTATATTTATTATAATATAATACCCAATCTGTTTTATTTTATGAATTTGATAAGTATAAAAAAAAAATAATTATGAAATTTACAAATTACATAATATAAACATAATCTATTTTGACCGTTTCATTTGTAACTGAAATCGTGGATTTTATAGATTGAGAAATTATAATTGCTACATAGAATTATTTATACATAATTAGAATTTATTATTTCTTTATGTCAGATTTTTTTTAATATTATCGATTAAATTTTCTATCTATATACATAGTAAATTTTATAGCTTGTTGTATGAAATGCCAATATCGTTTTTTCCTACTTTTAGACTTTGAATTTTCCAGTTTATTTGCGATCAATAACTTTGTAAATATATTAACTTAATATCTATCTTTATTCAGTATATCAACTTATATGTACTTATAACGACCATTGTCTTAGGTTATTGATTACACTTAACAAAATATCGTACAATGTTATTTGGTTTGTCGATAGGTCTTTATATTCATTCGTATTTCATATTTTATCCTAATAAAATAGTAATTCATATTCGTATTTGCAGAGAATTTTTAATGTACGATATACGAATTTATACCTTATTCCTAAAAATGTTTTTTCTTTCCAGTACTTTATTCAAATGATTTTCAACCAGTGCTTTTTATATTCCTATATTTTTTTTTAGCATCATTCTTTCCCAGTAATCGTCTAACATATATTGTTTGAATAATGTAGGTATATTTATTTTATTTTATTTAACTATGGGTGTTCGTTTCTTTTATCCAATTTGTATAATTATTTTGATGTTTAGAAAAAAAACCGACTACTTTAGTAGAATTTTTCTCGTGATTTTATTTCTTGTTTTTAAATAGCAATAAATTCAGAGTAATTCTTTTCCAGCTTATGTGTGTTATTTATTTTAAAAAATGTGTATATATTTTATTGAATAAGAAAAGTAACCCCATCTCGTATATATATAAAACCATTCAAAGCCAAGCCTGAATTATCCATAGTATGGTTACATAATATATTGTTAACATCAAAAACATATTACTGGATGTATAAATCAACATAAATCGTCGTGTTCACTATGTTATGACAATATATAAATTATGACACCCCTTTTTATCTGTTTATTAATACGGAAATATTTAAATACCTGCAATATATATTCTACTTATATAATCGTTTATTTTTTAGATTCTAATTGTATTTATATAATATCTTTCATAATATGCATTTAATATTTAAAAATGTAATCTTAAGTTATGTAGTAAAAGAAATTCAGTATTAGATATATTTGGTAAATTTGTATAATATAACCTAAACACAAATAAATATAAATATCATAAATATTGTTGTATTTATTTTACATAAGACACTGTAGTTATAATTATAATTAAAATAATAATAATCATGATTAAACAATACAAATTACAATTAAAATATATTTGTTAAATTATCATTTACTCTGTAATAAAATTACACAAAAAAGTACCTTTTTTCAGTAGAGCGATTATTAAATAAAAGACCATAGCAAGTAAGCATACCTACATGAGTTTTTCTAAAACAAGACCAGTAATAAATAATTTATTTAATTTCTATGTAATAATGTCTTAATGTATTATGGTAAATACATTAAAATATATTATCCTTTTTCTATGTGAGAGAATTAACCAATTTGTTATAGAATATAATTATTTTAGTAACATGTAAAATACTTGACCACTGCCACTAATACGGTAAATGCAATAATATTTAAAATAAATATTTAGTGCGAATTAAATATACATAATTTAATACTACATAATATTTAAGGTGAAACTAGTTCTCTCAGATTTAAAAAATAATCTAAGTTTACAAGAAAAAAGTTTCATCGTAAATATAAAAAAATATTATGGCTAGTACTTTTTTAGTATTATTTAGAATCAATATATTGTTTTGGCATTTATTTATACTATATTTTCATCTTTAAAGGATATACTAAATTTATAAAATTATATATAACTTTAAAAAAAACTCTCCTAAATATATATCGTATAATTCACATGTAAAACTTTTTTATTCACACTGCGTGACATTTGGTTTTTTTATAACAGTTTAAATAGGTAATTTATACCAGATTTTGTTTTTATATATATCTTGATAACGCGTTATAATTATAAATGCGAATTTTGTGAGCAGATGATACGTATATTGTGTAACTGTACTACAGTTTAATTGTTTAAAAATTTACATATTTATAAGAATAATGTCTGCTCACAGTTTAAATTCATTTAAATTATACCCATCTGTACGTCTCATATTCTAATCACATTGCGTCTTGAACATTATTTTCCCGATAAACATAATATTATATTATATTATATAGGTAATTATATTACATTTGATAGTAAGCAAGAATATTTACGATTCTCTTCTATCTTTTATATATAATATATTGTATTATACATAATTCCTAAAGTTTGTTTATACGTTTGTACTGAAAAAAAATCCGTACCGTTCAATTTATGGACACTAAGTTTCCCATAGACGTTAGTCAGGTACTGCAGATTGGTTTTTTGTAAAATTTGGAAAAATATAACCAGCAAAATAACACAATATAATATATATAGGTATATATTTTTATTTTTTTGTTATTTATATACATGGATACATATTAATTATACTAATGTATATAAATATAACTAATTCTTAGTATTATTTCTAACTAAAAGGTAATTCGGCCTCAGGAAAAGATAAAATTTAAATAAATATAATTTAAAACTTTAAGGAAACAATGACTGATATTCTAGTTCATATTTTCAATACTATTCTAATTGAAAACAGTAAACAGGAATCTTTTAAAATAGTTTTTGTAACACCTATACATAAAGGGGGTAATAAATCAGATTTGTCAAATTATTGACCGATTTCTCTACTTAAACGTTTTCTCTAAAATATTCGAAAGGTAAAAAAATTGACTTTTACAATCACAATATGGTTTCAGAGAAAACATGGGGACAGAAGATGTACTATTACAACTTTGTAAGAATATTTATACAAATTTAGAATAAAAAAATAAAACTAGTTATCTTTATGGATATTAATAAGGCTTTTGATTGTATCACTCACAGTCAATTATTAAATATTTTCAAATCAATAGGTATAGTTCATAAACCTTTAACCTCTTTAAGTCCTACCAATACCATAGAAAACAACAAATCAGAATCTCAAATATCCTAAGAAATAAACTAGTGATCAACAACGGTATTCCACGTGGCACACTACTATCCCCCATTTTTATATCTTATCTTTGTATATATAATTCTTCCGAAAGTGTGTATGTCACTGAAATCCTCCAGAACGGTTGCACCGATTTTGATGAAATTATTTATGTGTATTTGAGTGGATCCCTGGATGGTTTAGATTCTCAATTGGATCAGGTATGTGGCATGTAGGCTCTGTGTCACTTCTCTTACAAGAAATGTAATTGAAGCTGCAATTTTGACAGCATGTGCTATGGGAGAAAATAATTTTTACCGAGAATATTATGATACTCCAACGACTTTACAGTTAAATTCAGAAGAGTTCAGTTTCCAATAAAAGTTTGTTTTGCAATGACAACAAATAAAGTGCAAGGTTAGGCATTAGCCTATTATGGAGGAACATTGGATAATAACGGTTTCTCACATGGACAATTGTTTGTAGCATTTCCTGGAGTTGGAAGACCTGACCATTTATACGTTTTGCATCAAAAAAATTAAACTCTAAATGTGGTATATCAAGAGACTTCGACTTAAATCTTTTGTTAGTACATTACTTCATTCAGAGTTCTATCTAAGTATAATAGAATTAATATATAAACGTATAATTATATGTTTATAGAATCATTTTTAATAATAATATATGTATAGAAACATTCTTAATAATAATACGTGTATAGAATCATTTATTAATATCATAAATTAAGTTAAATTACTTATATTACTTATAACACTTCTATTATAAATAATTACATTTTTGTTTAAAGCTGCGCACGAGCGAAGCCGTGTAATTAAACAAGTTATATATATATGATATTATGTAAGTGCACTAGGGAATTTAAATCTGCCGGGCAAATTATTTTCTTATGCAGATGATACAGCTCTAATTATATCTAAAACTAACTTGGAAACAACAGTTCAAAATGCAGGAGTTGACATGTGTAAAATAAATTAATGGTTTCTAAAACACAATTTGAGGTTGAATTTTATCAAAACCAAGTTCATTGAGATTAAAGAACTCAGTCTAAAATAAATGAGTTAAAAATCCACAAAATAAATTGTATATCAAATAACAACTCATGTGAAGTTATAAATAAAACAGAAAACATCTTGGAATCACTATTGACCAATACTAGAAATGGAATGTTCATGCAAATAACTTAGTTATTAAAATGCTCAAGTTCAACTATTTTTATAAAAATATAAGAAAAATACTTGTTAAACAAAAATAATTATTTCACATGGTTTATTTTGCCATATTAATATTACAATATAGCATTACAGCTTGAGGTATCTTAGGTGTATTAGCAAATAATAAATGTTTAAAAGCACAAAAAAGTTTAATAAAAATAATTCTAAATAAACGTAAAACTTATCTTTCTGAGAATCTATTCAATGACATCAAAGTTCTTAATATACAACAACTATTTCATCATAATGTACTATATTATGTTTTTAAACTAAATATAATTGACATTAAACCGAGAATCTACAATATACGCAAGAAAAATAACCTAATTATTCAAAAATTTAAAACATTAAAATCAAATAGATATTTTGTTAAAGATTAAATATGCTAAATATGCTTCTCATAACATGCTAAAATATATAACTTACAAAAAATAAAACAATCAATCA
Source organism: Pemphigus obesinymphae (assembly GCA_025469235.1). Classification (NCBI taxonomy): domain Eukaryota; kingdom Metazoa; phylum Arthropoda; class Insecta; order Hemiptera; family Aphididae; genus Pemphigus; species Pemphigus obesinymphae. The sequence goes on along the minus strand of JAIPRL010003307.1, from coordinate 6,009 downwards.
ATATATGGCTAATAGGCGAATTTACGAAAATTATCTTTCCTTTTCCCTTATTTTATTTTTTATTAATTTTATTTTTTTTTAATTTTAGCATACTATTTAATATTATTTTAGGTAAACATAATATGTAGTAATTAATATCAAACTTTATAAATATTTATTATATACCTATAAATGATTAGATTTTAGATTTAGATTAGAAACTCCACTTTCACCGATATGAAGTATCTCGGTAGTAAAGTGAGCTAAATTACATATATATATATATATAGTATTTCTGATCAATATAACCAAAAATTATGACCATTTACATAAATAGATACAAATACTATTTGCTATGGCAGATTAAATGATAGAAATATAGAAACTATATAATAAAATATATTAATACTTTTAGGTGAATAGCTAAGTAATAATTTCATATTGCCTAATTGTAGAAATATTAATAAGAAGTAAAATAATATACATATATAGATTCATTTAAAACAGAGATATATTTTGACAAATATTTTAAAATTATAAAATAAAATCGTATTTTTTTTTTTTTTATAAATTAAAAAATATATATATATAATAGTAACGCCATTTATCAAACGTATATTAAAATGTAGAAAATGGAAATATAAATTAAAAATAAATTCTATCAACTCTCATTTAAATAAATCGGGTATTGCAGCTGCTAGTATATAAAAACAAAAAAGTCATTCAGATACAGATAATAGAAGTTGGTTCACCATCTTTTTGACCCTTGAAAAAAAATAGTATATTTCATTTTAAATTTGAAAGCATAAATAAATCATTGCATTTAAAAGACGATTCTTAGCGAAGTTCGGTATAATATTATTTATAAAAAGAAGAAATGCACCACAAGACCACTTTATTTGTTATTTTGTTATTTTTTCTGCATTTATAAAATATTTTTCTTATAAATAGTGGTTTTTCTTTTCGTTTAAGATATTTACTGGAAAAATTGAAAAATTACTTCTTTACAGTATTAACTAGAACCAATTTGTTGTAGAAAATGCTCTTTACTTCAAAACTCTTGCTCGGTTCCTTCTACCCAAAAGTTATATACAGACTAAAAATAAAAAACAAATCATGTAAAACCAATACAGAATCCAAAAAAAATAATAGAAATTTATTCAATATTAATAATAAAACATAACTAAAATATTTTAAATATTTTAATTGATTTAACCAATGAAGAAATGTCTATAACAATACATCGTTTTTCTTTACTTTATGCTTCTTATAAGCTGCAGATACACGAAATAAATAATTATTTTTATGAAACTGGAATAAATAAACACTAATAACAAATAAAAAAATAAAACAATATAAATAACTAATATTAACACTATTAATACACTATGATAATATAATTAATAATAATAAAATTCAATTACCTTAACTTACATTACGATAAAAATTAAAAAACAATACATAAGTTCATAAATAATTACCTATTTAAAATTTAAATAAACAGTTCATATTATTTTTTATCTCCTGTATAATATATAGTTATTTTGACATTACGAAATTTACGAATTAGGAACGACCATTAAAAACATATATTTTCTATTTTAATTGAAACGAAAATTAATACTTATGAATAGTTCGATATACTACTCATATTATGATTTTGTAAATACAAAATTGTTTAATAATTTTTATATTTTTAATTTAAATTGACTTAAAAAAAACAACTATAATAATGGTACTTGTAAAAATATTAAAAGATATTTAAAAATTAAACTTTATTAAATATCTAAGCTTGTAATTAAAATAAAAAATGCATATACACTATGTATTTTTTAACTAAGTGGTTAATTATGTTATATATTTAGGAACTTATATTCTATATTTATTCTATATTTGAACTGAGAGTTATATGTATATATTTAATTTTTATAGGTAATCAATAATTACTTTTGGTATTGAAATATGGGGATGATGGCACTTACGATATTCATTTGAAAAAATTAATTAACTATGAATAGCATTATTAAATGTATTTTAAAATCAGCTAGATTTATAAGTAGGACTTTATATAAAGTCCTTGTAGAAGCCTAGAAATAAATATAAATAATTATATTCACTATATACTATACTATATGTGTACCTATATATTATTTAGTTTTGATTTGATAATATTACATTAATTGTATTATTTTATTATCATTATTCAATATAATTTTATTATTTTAATTAATATTTAATTAAAAAACTCCTTCATTACAATCATATACTTAAAAAATTTATAGGTACAGACTTTTGTAAATATTCCGATTTATACCGTTTAATGTTTGTTTGCAAAATATTAATAAAATAAATAATTAAAATATAACAATTCATAATTTTAGAGACAAGCCCAAATACCTAAACAAAATACCTTTTTTACATTTTCGAATCTTTACAAAAGTATAAAATATAATAATAATATAATAATAGTAATAATAATAATAATAATAAAATAATAATAATAATAATAATAATAATAATAATAATAATGATAATAATAATAATAATACGATGATACATATTGTTTCGTATGAAAAATAATATTTTTTGTATACATCGAATGAAAATTAAAACTTTTTTAATTAAAACATAATAATAATCCCATCAAGAATAAATAATTATGAATATGTATATTCATTTAACGATATAAGCTTTCAGAACTATTCATTTGAAAATAAATTAATCTTCTTCCTTCGCATAAAATCTTAATTATTGTTACACTAAAATCCAGATTTGGTTAAATTAAGTTGTATAATAATTATTAATTTCTTATTGCTCAATTTAATTTAAAATTGTATAATAAAATCAATATGTTTTACATTCTATAAAATAAACTCTACGAAATTATATTATATTCACTAAAAAAAATTGATTAAACTTTTGGTGAATATCAAGAATTAATTTTTAACACTCGCATAAATAAAAATTCTATAATCTATATATTTGATTCGTAAAGAAAATTTTTTTACTTACTTATATAATAAACTATTTAATAATATTATCTAAAATTGTATAATAAATAGTTTATATAATAGGTATATAATTTTGGTTAATCAAATTATCGATAAATTTTACCTGTTAAATATTTTTATCATTAAAACCATATTTAAACAACATTTTCATAAATACTCATTAAAAAAGCCGTACAATTTCCCTTCAGTCATCGGTTAGTGTGTTATTATTATTTTAAACTTGGAATAAATTTAAACGACGAATCCGACTAAATAATAAATAATCGTGACCATTTTATTCGTTATTTTGTTATTTCCTTTCATCAAATATTTCCATAATAAATGGTAGTGTTTCTTTACACTTAAGTAAACAACTGAAAAAATTGAAAAAAAAACCTCTCTAAACTATACAAACTAACCAATTTTCATTTAAAAAAGGTCTTTACTCCAAGACTCCTGCTCAATTTCTTCTTTACAGAAAAATAGACTTGAAAAAATCTTCTCTCATAATCTAAAAATCGTAAAAAAAAAAAAAAAATTAATTAATAGACATATATTAAAGATTTTATCACCAAAATTATCCTGAAATTTCGATTTACATAAGGAAGGCTATTACGTTTCATTTTTTCTATGATGTTGATACAATGATTGTTGGTTTTATTTTCCTCTGTAAAACAGTATTTTGATAGCGAATTGGTTGTTACGGCCGGAATTGTGTGTTATTGCTTCCATGATGAACCTGCATTTTAATATTGTACCATCCCTCAACGCCATCATACGAAAATAAACATTTTCACTGTCACCGCATCACTACTGCCGGTCACACGCATAATATGCGATAATTATTATTATTAATATGTGTTGCGAATTTTTATAATTTTATTATGTACTTATATGGCAGTGCGCTTTTGTTTTCACCGTTTTTATTCTCCGTAAAATTATCGTCCACCGTGCGAGTCACAGCCGTAGTTTTATTCGAAAACTATCGTAGGTATCGAACGCATGCCTCCTCGCACAATTTTGTAACGCAAATCGCAAAACCCTTTTTTTATTATTGTAAATTGTATCGTGTTCGATTGTGTGTACCCATAAGTTTTTTGAAATTTATATCGCCGAAATAATTTCGACATTGTGACCGTATATTTTGACGACACCGCAGTTATATTTCCGTTGAAACTTCAATAACAAAAATCTTACAATACGCAGTACTGTCTTTTCTCATACATTTTTTGGCAAGATCATCGCTGGAATGTAATCACCACCGCCGTTCCATCACTTAGTTATTTCATCATTTCGTCTTTATTTCTATCAACATCATATCAAAATCCATCCACCTTAAACTGCAGTTTTTTCAAATTCGTAATATAGGTAAGTAGGCACATCGAATATCACCGATTTTGGTGCAACCACACATGTGCAAAAAACCGTTATCAATGTAAATATTCGTACCACTTTTTATTGTTTTTCTTATTATTTTTAAACTTATAATTTATAGATATTTGTGTTTTTATTCGATTATTTATTGTAATCGCTATTATATTATATCACTATATATATATATATATATATATATAATATGATGGTAACATGTCATGTTTTCGAAAAATATCTTTTAAAACGATTTTTAAAGAAAAAATTTAAATTAATCAAATTAGAAATAACATAATCTGAATAAAAATAAAATGTTTATACAACTCATATATCAACAATACAGTAATGATATATTAGTCAATGAGAAAAATAATACCTCATTATTGCCTAATAACTGTCAATACAGTTTTCTACAAAATAAACGAACACATGTGTATATACCAGGAGTATCCAAATCTCTACTCAAAAAATATACGATTATTGTATACATTTTAGGTTTCTAAACATAAGTTTGGACATCTTAATCCACGTTCTGTCCGTCTGACCGTAGTTACTGATACATAATTACGAGGGCCATTGTTGATTTGTTTACTAGGGAGACAGATATTATTCGTTTTGTTTTATATTTTTATTACACAGTTACGAGGGAAACATATATAGTTCATTTTATAATCGATTATCTTTATATATTTTTATTCATAGTAACTAAGGAAATAAACTTCAGGAAATCGAGTATGTTCGAAAACTGTGTTTTTCTAACGTTCATTTGTCCATTTAAACATCTTTACAATCCATTATTGTGATTACTAATATTAATATTTACAATTTGTATTCGTCTTGTTGGTTTTACGTTTATATACATAAGTATAGTAAGTTAAACAAATTGTATATGGAATTATTGTTTATTGTTTAAGATACGTTTAGAAATCGGAAATTTAGTACACTGAGCTTTCCGACCTTTTTTTTAAATATAAATACATTTACTTTTAAACTATTCTTCTTCTCCATTGCATTTTCTTCCAACTATTTGAAGTCGGCCGCCCTAGTCCTACACTTCTACTTAACTCTATCTCCTGTATCCTCTTCGCATATACCCTCACCTTCTTCATATCACTCACCATCACATCCCCCATCTCTTTTTTGGTCTTCCTCGTCCCCTCTTTCCATCAACATACATTGCCTTTACTAATCTTACTGCCTTAGTCTCTTTCCTCATTAATACATGCCCGAGCCATCTTAATCTATTCTCTCACATTTTATCAACTATCGAAGCTACTTAATACTACTTCTTATATACTCATTCCATAATATTCTCGTACATTACTTTTATACTATTTTAATAATAAATATCATATTGTACCTACCTATTTGGTAGACATTATGATTTTTGTTACATAAATAATACAATTTTTAAAAAAATACTCTATTTTTTTTATCTGTCTTAGTAGTATTTAGGTCTATAAGTTTTATAAATGGACAAAACAAAATAATGGCTATAAGACTTTATATAAGTCAACAATTTCCGTCATTCTCATAAATATATAATTATTAATATGTTATTATTTTTTTTTTTTTTTTTTTGGGTTTTCCGGCCTTTAAGACCATCCCGTAAAACAAATTTCCCTCCATCTTATTCTGTTTTCAGCTATTTCTCTCCAGTTTGCTCTTG
>JAIPRL010003306.1:0-48370 GCA_025469235.1 Pemphigus obesinymphae | reverse complement strand
TTTTAGATTCTGAGCGTAGCGAGGGAGCTAGTGGTTTTACAATGATGTTTATTTTTTTTTCTCTGTTAACAAATTTACTACCAGAAGGAGTGCTCCGATCTTTACACTCATACCCTGTTTCCGGTAGCAAATTACATCTAGTTGGTACTTTTGAGAGGTAATTTTTCGATTTATTCGATACTATTTATTGTACATAACTGCATTTTGTGTTGATGAGTTTTTAATTATTCGTCGGACGAAAATAAATTCTAGTTGAAAATAGTACACTCTAATTTGACTAAATACTTTGCCACCGGTACGTACAATTTCATAACAAATTTAACATTCTATTAGAACCATAACGATGATCTGGTACATTTTTGAGTAAATCATGATCGACCTACCTTTATATTATTCATTATTAAATTTAAATACCAGAATATTGTTTGTATTTTTTTTTTACTGACATTTTAAATTCAAATTGTACTTTTGAAATTGCTTGCAAATTGCCACTTTAGTGTTGTAATTACAACAACTCCTTACGTCACTTTTTTCAATTAAAATATCGAAACTATATAGCTGAATATGGCAGGTCATATGACACTCTGCTCGTTAATTTCATGATTGATCAATCAGCATCTTATACTAACCGAGAATTAACTGTTTGTGATATTCATTGAATTTTCTAGACGCAGAAGACCAATCTGCAGTGTGCAATATTTTTAGCGTTCATTTGACATAAATATTCGGAATATTATATAGGTGGTGTCCTACAATTATATTTATTATTATACAATTTTGTTTGTAAAATTTAAATTGTTTTTTAAATTTAAATAAATATATTAATTTTATTTCTACATAAATTATAAATATTAATTGAAATTGACAAAATCCAAAAATCTAATTATATATATATATCTATTTATTATTATACCTATATGAACAAAATGATATTGACGTTGTCCATACATTGTTCGTGTACCTAATTATAATCTGCTATAATATGTTCATAGAATGTTGGGTAGTAAATCATAGTTGACGAAATAAAAACATATAATATCAGGCATACGAGTGCCAAATAAAATAATATTTACTATAAGCGCACATTCAACTTATCGAAATATTCAATATGTGCAAAGTGAATTTGCATACATATACTCGGAAAATCAAAAAAATTTCTGAGGGTTTTCGATGTAGGTATAATATAATTTTATACCGGTAACTTTTGCATACCGAGTTAAGGTCCTTTCACACATATCCGATCCGAGTCCGTTCCGAGTCCGATCCGTCTAGGCATCCGTTTACTCGGAAATATTAACTTGCTATTTTCCAGTGCATATGTTCACACACTTCCGATCCGAGTCCGATTTTCGTCCGATTTTTCGTCCGAGCTCGTTCGGTTTTTGACGGAATGATGTCGGATCGGACATGTATGAACACGTTTCGACTGGTTTGTTCAGCATATTACGAAATCTATTATATTGGCTTACGTTTGTTGTCAATATTCATTTTGTCATATGACCACTGTCAAGTACATTTCATCATGGACAGTGAGAAATTAATCACACAGTTCTTTTTCGTTTTTTTTATTGTTTTACAATTATTTTCTTGTTCTTCATCAAGCAAAAGTGCTATTATAATTAATTCTTCATCACTAAATTCAGTCATGATAAAAATCAAATGCAAATTGACTAGATCAACATCTGTTTCATTCGACAACAGCATATGAACTGTAAGTAAAATGACGGACTCGACTCGGAACGCTAAAAATCGGAACGGACTCGGATCGGATATGTGTGAAAGGACCTTTTTACCGCGCGGTATCTGAATGTCAGCCCCAACATTGTTTCAAACAAATTAATGTACATAGTAGACATATAAAACTCATATAAAATATGCTTAGGGTTATTTCTATTTCAGACTTGCGCTGACGTTTCACGCGGGACCCCATCGCATAAACGACTATTAATTTTTTTGTGCTCGGTCCCCTTTCCATCGTGCCGCACACCACACATAATACACAACGTGTTACGGTTTGTTTAAAATCTATTTCCTTTATTTATTTATTTTTTTCATTTAACTCTTAACCCAAGGTCATTATTAGGTATACCAAACGTGTATAATATATATAGGTATGATTTTTTTCCATATATATATATATCTCATATTCGTATAATTCTTCAAATAGAAACACCGCCTACGTCGGGATTTCAGTGGTAATATAGCTGTATACGAATATAACTCTCCGTACGCCCGTGTAAAAACATATGGCGCCCAACGATGAATACGCCGCGGTTCACCGTGTCCCCTCCGTCTTTCCAGTCAATTTGCATAATATATTTATAATGATTTTTCATTTTTATTTTTATTTTTTTCCATCCGAGTCCCCGAAATGCATTTATACACGATCGTCCGTACCAAATTTAATATTATAATATTTGGTTTATTATTATTATTATTGTTATGTTAAAAATAAATACGGCGGATGTGTGAAATACTCAATTTCGTGTAGGCATTCGACGTGAAATCACATTCGTGTTTCTCGCCGAAATTTAAATAACGGTTTTATTTTTTAGCATTTTAAATGCGACGTCTTTTTCCAAACACGGGATTTTAGATTATATGAATAAATCGAGGAATGTATTGGTCTCACAACGACGTATTTTAACTTTTATTTTTATGCCTATACCTTAAAATTCTATAAAGAAGAGTGCTCCAATCATTACTCGCTTCACCATTTTTCCAGTAGCAAATCGCATCTAGTTGATAGTTTAAAAAGGCCATTTTTCGATTTTCCCAATACATACACACTATAGTTATTTCTCCGTAATTCCGTAAATAAGTGATCTTAGGGGCTTGTAGTTTTCACTAAATAATGGAATAAGATACCAAACTATGTTTTTGAAAATGTTTTTTCAATTTTGGGCTATTTTCAGATAGAAATTACATAGTTCAGACACGTTGTTACAATATTGTACAAAAATATTAAAATGAATATTTTGACAATATATCCATGACAGAGAAATATTGAGACAACATGGTCGATTTCATGTTATATCAACATTTTATGGAAACATTGTGAAAACATTTAACCATAATATTAAATTACAGAAAGAAAGAGAACAAAATGATAGGATTATTGGGTATGTATTTTGAGTATGGTACGACCAGGGTCGTATTTATTGGAGGTTTAAGGATATTGGACCACTCAGAACCAAAAATTATTGAATTTAAAAACTTAAATACTTATAATTAATTTTTGTTGATAAAATTATTAAACAATCATAACTGGAAATATAGTGTGATGACTGAAAAAAGTAATAATAATGCTATAAAAATTATTATAATTACTATATTTTAGATTCTGAGCTGTGTAGAATGTTTTTTCATTTTACAGTGATGTTTATTTGTTATATATTTTTCTGAGAGCAATAATCGACCAAAAAACTTGACATCAGGATTTTCTCATACATGCCTACTCATTTTTTTAGTCAAAATGTTATCAAAAGGTACTTCATCAATATTTTTCGTAATTTTTCAATAGTGTTTTTTTTTAAAATTTTTTTTCAAAAATCGACAAATTACCTCTGATTAATTGTCGATTATTGAAAAATTCGTAAAATAAAATCGAAAAATATGGATTAAAATAATAGGTATTTTCTCATAAATCCGAAAATATTGGTTCTAAGCACTTGAAAAATTCACAGAGTATGTATATATTACTCAAGCTTAATAAAAAATAAAAAGATTTTAATTATGATTAAAATATATATATACATTATATACCTATATACATTTTTTTTTGCATTAAAAATGTGTTAAACAAATATTTGAGTTTCCAATAAATGTATTTACTATTTACCATTTAAATGATTTTACAATTAATGTGGATAGAATTTTTTGATAATAAAAATTCGATTAACTATATTTACTAGACCGTGGTTTTTGAATAGTTTTATCATTTATCACCAAACTAAGTAATAATTAACTATAAAATTTAAAGAAAATTTATCAATTCAAACTTAAAGGTATAGGCACCAAATTAATGTTTTAATACTATATTTTACAACTCTCATGGCCTATAGTGTAGTCTGTTTTTACGTAGTATTTCTATCAAAAAAAAAGTATTTACCTTTTTCGTAAAGTATATGTAACCTATATATTGCTTTAAAATAAAATACATCCACCACCCATATCCAATACAACGAGAGCGTAATGCTTTAACCTCCTTAACTGACCGAATATTTTAAATAATAGATACGTACATGGTACATAATAATATATAGTTTATTATCTATTTTCTAAAAATATTTTTATTGTAAAGCGTACAATTTCGGTAATTCAAATAGAGTTAAATTGAAAAAAAACCATTATACCTTTTATAAAATAAAAATGGTATATATATAAATTATATATATATACAAATATATATATAAATATATATAATGGTATATATAAATAATATATATATGGAAATAATTTACTCGTATTATAGTGGTTTGAAATTTTATATAAATGGTATTTTTTTGTGAAATAAAGTTATTCTTAAGTTAAACTTAAGTTTTTTGTATTATTATTATTATTCGGACCGAACCGTAGCACATCGATGACTTGGAATAATTTTCGTTATTTATAAGAATTTTTTTTCACAAAATTGACATTTTTATACCATAATCTTATTAGTGTTTTGTATATGCTGCTCGTTTTATACTAAATATGTGAAATCTGTAGATAAAAAATGCAGGAAATGATCTAAATAATGTTAACTATTAAACTCATTTTATATATAGGTACCTACTACTGAGAGTTCGTTAAATAAATAAATACGTTTACCTTAATCAATAAATTAAAATATGAATAATATATTACATTATATTAATAATATATGGATTTCTCAAATGTTATATAAAATAATAATTATAGATAATTAAAATAAAAGATACACGAAAATCTTGATTTATAATAAAATGTATTTTATTACACTATTTGTCACGAAACTTTCATATTGGTATAGGTAATCAGATAATAATAATATTCAATAAGACAACTACGATAAAAATGTAAGATAGTAAAATAATATTGGTGTACTTACTCCAAGAGAGAACATTATTCTGAAAGTGTTATTAAATAATTACACCTACCACATTTCGATCATTCCGAGTACGTGACGTTCTTCCTCTTTCTAATCCAATCATACACATAGGCTATTAATATTATCGTGTATAAAGTTATCCCGTTATCAAATATTAAAAACTAGAGAAAAACCGTATTCAACGTCAATATGCACTATAGGCATTGTTATTCATGCACTTTCTAAATGCTAAAAAAAAAATAATTTCGTGTACAGTTAAACAGAAATTTTGATAATTATTTCTTATTTTTATGATAATATGGCGTGAGTACCATATGCCAATACGAGATTTAGAATTATATTTAATTATGTTTTGATTTTGAAATTTACCATATATAATATACTTCATATACCTAAGTAGGACTTGGCCGTTGATGACCTAAAATATCATAGAAAAGACTTTAAAAATATGAAAATTATGATTAAATGGGTTATGAATTGAAATTTTTTCTATAAAATATGAAATATAAAATAATACCTAAGGCAAGAAAATAACTATATAATTACCAGAAGTATAAAAGTTGCAGAATAATAACTTTAAAATAAAATATTTGTATAATACAAATGTTGATAAATATAAAAATATAACGGTCCAGAATACAGATACAGATAGTGGAAGTTAATCCATCATCTCTTCCGATCATAGGATGGAAAGCTAAAATCAATTATTCGAAAGAATATTCGAAAGAAGATTGTGAGTAAAGTTCGGTATATTATATTATATATTTGAATAAAATATGTAATCGCGTGACAACTTAATTTGTTGATTCCTCTGCACTTACAAAAATAACCTGTTATAAGAGAATTTTTCAACGTTTAAGAAAATCACAGGGAAACCGAAAAAATAATCATTGAAAATTACCATCTAAAATTAATTCATTATATGGGTAAAAAGTGATTTATTTTAAAACTCCTGAGAGACTGCTTCTATCCGAAAAGTTGTTTCTAGAAAAGAAAACCACTGTAAAATCAAACATATTTCTTGCTCCGTTCAAAATAAAAATATAATATATGCCCGACATCTAGCGTTTTATGTAAATATATATGTACCTTATATAATATATTCCTATTTCATATTGCTTCTATAAATTTAATGTTAATACTAAAATTGCAGTTTAAAATTTTAATTACTATCATCAAAATTATAAAATCAATAATGGGGTGTAAGTGCTATAAATAAATTAATTTAATTCGTGATTATTCAAAATTTAAAACTTTTATTATGATTTTCACTACTAAGTAATACAGGCGAATAACTCCAGAGAACATTTTTTCAAAAATATGTGTTCTTAAAATGTATATGGACCTCATTAAAATAGGTAACAAAAATATTAAAAATGAGCTTTTTATTTTGCTTCAGTTAAATTGCTTCAAGTTAATTCAATCAAACAATATATTAAAATCTGAACACGGAGAAACGTACTATAATTTTTGGTGATTTTTTGTCAATATTTTTTTAGAAATTGTTTTTTTTTAAAAGAACTGATATTAATTATGAATATAATTGGGATTTTATAGGACTTACCGTTGTATAAATGTGGCTATAATTTTATCTATAATATGTTTAAATATACGCTAAAAAAATCAATAAATACAACAATATATGCAAAATATAGCAGATATTTTTTTCATAATTATTTATAAATTATTACTTCTATTAATACTACTATAATTTATTAGGTATTCAGAAATTTAAAATTATTGAAGTTACACAAATTTCGAAAGCATCATTTACTATTTAGTCACTCTGATCAGAATCCTTAAGGGCTACAAAAAATAATTATCTTAGAAAATTCCAAAAATAGCGCAAAAATCTAAAAATTACAAAATATTCTAAAATATTCAAAATAAAATTTTAAACTGGTTTTCTGCATCAAAAAATACTTTTTAAGCTTACTCTGCTATTTTATCAAGTATGATCTATAAATATGTTAATGCTATAAAATCCCAACCATGCAGGTTATTACTTACTAATTTGTACACCTGTATTTTGTAATATTATTCATAGGAACAAAATAATAATCCTATCTTCTTCTTTTTACCACTTTTTTCTGTTTTGCACAATTTCATGCCAATCTTCTATATCCATTGCGTTCACATCTTCTGTTACTCCGTCAATTTACCTCATTTTGGAGCGTTTCCATGGTCGTTTTCCTTGAGGTTTCCATTCAAAAGCAGCCCTTAGAGGTTCATAGAACTCTCAGCTTCTTAGAATATGGCCTAGCTATTGGTATCTTTGACCTTTGATGAAGTTAGTTACCGGTGCCAAGCACATAATTTCCTGCAGTTCCCTATTATATCTTCTTCGCCAACTTCCCGTGTTCGCGTCGAACACATTTTCCGCCATACCTTGTTTTCGAATTTTCTTAGCCTCCTTCAGTTACTGTCGTTGTTGTCAAAGCTTTACGTTCATCAATATGGATCTCATAATTTACACATATAATCTCGTTTTGGATCTTTTCGATAGCGTTTTGGAGTTGAGAAATTTCAGTAGTGCATAGAAGATTTTTCCGCTTTGTTTATGCGAATATTTATTTCTTTGGACCAGTGATATTTGATGCTCAACGTTACTTCTAAATATTTAAATTCCTCTACTTTTTTAAAAATTAACTCTTCTCTTCGCCGGAAGTCTATATCACTACTATCTATTCGTTCCATTATCTTTGTTTTGCTTGGGTTTATTGTTAAACCGACTTTTTCCGCAACATTTTCCAATGCTCTTGACGCGTTGGCTATGTCCGTTACTGCGTTCCCTATACGATATCCAGATCATTCGCGAATCCAATTATTCGCTACGTTATTGTCGTTATTTGCTAATTTACTGCCTTCTACGCATTGCATCTTCCCATCTCCCATCTCTCATGTCCTATACACTTGGATATACCTGTATATACCTGGAATGACAGTTCAAAATTCAAAACTTATAAATAATTATAATAATATAATATACGGTCTACCCGTTTGACTACAATTATTTAATATTCGATCATATACGGCGGCGTATCACTCGGCCAGTGCACGTGACTTTCGATCAATCGCGATCCACTCTTCATTTTGTTTTATACTCGTGTAGAGGAATCTTTATAGTATACATACTTCCTGTAATTTCTCGTTTTTAATACTCTCGCGGGATCGAACACTACAATGTTTTATTTGGCCAATATATCATCGTGCCACATGCAACCGAACCGATAATATAAACGTATACCTAAGTATAGGTACACCGAGCTGTACTGGATGCAGTGCTGCATATTATTTATCTAATCATCTCAGTAAATCATAATATTTACGTTTACACATTATATACATGTATAAAATTCACAATGTACATAATATATATATATATATATATTGTGTATTGGTCGACCAGACTATTATGTATGTATATTATGTGTGGCGGTATAGCGATTTCAAGGTAATTGTATACTCGAAATAATTAATACCATAAACGACCGTATACGTATTATTGCGCAGTCTGCTGAATAACCCCGCACACAGTAAGTGTGTTGCAATGGATGCAAATGATATTTTATATTCAAATTGGGAGAGGGAGGGGTTTCAAAGATTCGTTCAACCGTCTGAAAGAATCGTTTTGATAAATCGAAAAAATGATTTTTCCAAAAAAAAATAACAAATAAGCAACATTATGTTTATATAAAATAAAAAAACAATGTAAATATATATTTGTATACGCCTATATGGCTGCATATTTTAAAATTGTGATTGAGCATTGACCATACTTAAACCGGGTACACACAGTGAACGTAAATCGTGTGGGAGTAGCTATCAACGTGTAGACCCGGCTCCAAATCATTTCGAAGATATCGCGTAATTCAAAATTATATATTTCAATATATTGCATTATCAATAATTAGGCCATGCAAATCAAAAACATTTATTTGAAATAAATTTGAATTCCAATTTTTTCTTATTTAATATTAACCCTTTCACTGCCAGCCATTTTTCACTCTGCAATCTGTATAGGCCAGAAAAATTTAATAAATATTTTATTTTATTTTATTTTATATATACCTACCCCATAAATTGCAGAAAAATGTATAAAATATCTGAACCATGAAATTTAACATTTTTAAAATAATTTTTTACTTACGTATTTAAGTTTTAAATATTGTACTCACATGGCTAATGAAAATGTTTAAGTTTTTACGAAACTCACTAGTTAATATAAAATACTTAAAATGTAAAAGTGTAAAAACAAAAAAAATAATTGAAAACGAATACAATAATACTTTATAATTGATAACACGTTATAAATATCAGTATAATAAATAGCGTTACAATAGTAATAGACGTAATAGTACTTCCACGGTAGTGAAAGGGTTAATTCTATTATTAATTTAATAATTATGATGAACATATTTCTATTTTACAATAAATATTTAAATATTTCTATTTAATAATAATGAATAATGGAACTGAAGATATTGAAAATTGGATTTTTTTGATTTGTGGTCTTATAATTTGTGAACTGACAGTATGATACACATTTACGAGTATATAATATTGTATAAATGTTGTGAGAAATACTTTTAAAAATTATTAAAATTGGAATATGTATAAATAATATAATAGTAAATTGATTATTGTATATATATATAGATTCCTTTCTATAACTACAACAATTTTTAAATGTATTATTTTTTTATGCAATTTATAAAAATATTGAATATAGTCTTCTTGATTCTTTTTTCTTCATAATTTCATCTATTATATCTTATTCTATTTTATATTCTGAATAATGACGTAATATTTTAGCAAGATCATTACAATTTTTTTTTTAATTTAAATGTGTTAAAAACATATACTTCAATATAATTGAGAATTAAATGATAGATAGTAATACTATAGTTCATCTAAATACATTAGTAATATTATAATATGCTTTTGATATTTATATCATATATTTCTAAACGTGAAAATGTACGTTCGGGAGTATGAATAGAAAATATGCACATGGATTAAAAAAGGAAATTAATATTTTGGTACATTTCCTCGTGACAATGTGATAATACATCAAATTCTGTACCTATTCATTTGAATATTTTCTTTTTAGATTATTTAATTCTCCACATTTTTAGTTCAATGAGACTTAAGCTGTTTAAATCTGGTGAGCAAAACTCACTAAACTAATTAAATGCTATTCTATATGATCCTCAGTAATATTTTTCCTATTAAAATACAAGACCCAGAGACAATAACAATAACAACATCTATAAAAAATTCAAGAGGAGAATTACATTTCTCTCATCTCGCCCCCTTATTAATACGCAATTGAGAATTTAAGACCACTTATTATGAGATTAAATATGGCTTCAGTGTAACTTGATATGTATATATTAATTACTTTTTTAGGTACAAATTATGAATTAAAATTATTTTGTTTTCGTTTATCAAATAACAAAAATAGACGATATTTTGTGGTTTTTAATAGCTTTCCTCTGTATTTTATATTTTACATTTCTTATGATTCCTAGTGTGATACGCCTATATAACATTTTAAACACGAATATTATATATAGTTCGACAAATGTTCGTTTTATGGTCAACTGTCATAATAATTCCTGTGCATTTATAACACGTGGTCGTAAAATATATAAATAAAATATTTAAATATGGTGTGCAATATTTCTGGTATTATATGTAAGCAGTTATTTCGAAATAAACACGAAAAACGTTTTGATCGCATTCGTTTTTAATAAACATCGGAAATGGCTAGCAATATTATTATCACTAGCGTCAGTAGGTAGTTTTTGACGTGCGACATTTAAACATTAATTTCGTCGACAGTATAATATATTAGTATATAGTATATATACCGTCACGATAATAATAATATTATCATATATATTACATAAATTTTGTAAATCTATTGTTTATCTCTTTTGTTTGAAAAATAACCGTCAGACATGATAACAGAGTGTCTGGTATAAAAAAAAATAGTGAAATTAATGACTTGATATTTAGAAAAAAGTGACTGAAATGAGTTACATTGCCTCTGTATAACAAACTTATTTATTTATAATTTATATAGGTACTTTACAAGTAATTATACAAACAAAAAAAAACAAGTAGATAAATTTGATTACTTTTTTTCCCCTTAGAAATATATGAATCTTATAGGAGGAAATCGGGTGATAAATAAGACCTTATTTTTTGATTTAGAATCTTTTCATACTAAGCGCACATATACTGTATAGTCACTGAAAATGTCTTGTAAATTTACATAATACGATCGAGTATGTAGTACCTATATACTTAAATCGAAAATATATGAACTTATAATGCACGTATGTACACGATGATTTACTTTCGGAAAAAATAAAACTCGTTAAAAAAAAAAACTCATCGAAAACTCTACATAATTTACATTATTATATTATACGTGCTTGTGTTGGAAATTAACATACAGACTTTACTGAAGATTTATAATACATTTTCGTCTTGGTCTCGACAAGCCGGGTATTCGTCGATGATTAAAAAAAAAAAAATCATACACAATTGAAATCAAAACTAAGTGGGCCATTGTGTTTTATTTTCCTTCAAAAATCTGATTATTATTGTACAACAGCATGCGTGTAATGTTTTTTTCTATTATGCAATAATATGTATCTCTGGACAAACACGTGTGACATGATACAATATATATATATATATATATATACATATATACATATATTGTGACAACGGTATACCAGTGCAGCTATGTAACCCTGGTCGCAGGTCATAAAGAAAAGTCGTTTTTTTTTTTTTATATTATATTTTTTAACCAGAGTCGTATAGTCATCCCACTCGTATAACAATAATACCTTCGTGATTATCCGACGACCAACTGGTTCTCGATTTGTATCTGGTGTGTACGAAAACGTAATAATAATAATATATTATTCGATCTTCCTCGCAAAAGCCAATCGAGATAGTGAGAGTGAGAGAGAGAGAGAGAGAGAGAGAGACGAGCCGTATAATAATATAGGGATTAATATACCATGTGTATATAAGTATCACTTGTAATGGGAGACTCGGGGCAAATCGATAAGTCGGTTTTTATTTCTATTTTACACGGATAAAAAATAATTTATAAGAAGACGAGTACGGCTGTATGGGTGTAGATTAAAAAATAGTGTTTATTTAATACGTCCGGAGTACATATACATACTATATTATTACTTATATAATATGCACAATAGTGTATGCGCAGAGAGTAAAAGAAAAAAAGTGCGTCCGTGTCGACATATTGTATTGTAAAACACCTGTTGGTTATATATTATTATTCTAAAATAAATAAACGCTGACCGAATGCCAATTTAATTTTGCTATTTGTTTTATTGTTTCCATTGAAATGTTTTCGAATATTACAAAGCCGTATTTACTTATATGCTGCAGTAGAGAGCAGCTCGCGAACTATAGAATAAGTATGTCTATTTACAGTGTTATAATATATGTATATAACTTGGAATACAATTATTATTATTTTTCGAAAACTTAAACTTGTTTTTTTTTTCAAAACAATAATTTTCGTAGAAAATAATATTTATTTAAATTGGATAAAATAGAATTCATAAATTATTGTCTTTTTCGCCAATAATAACAATAGCCCGGTTATTAAAATGGGATACGTCCACTTCGCTAGTTATATAAATGCTGTTGGTCGTTTAAAGTTAAATTTAAAAATGAAATTATTTAACTTCATTTCAAAATATTATTAATAGTACCTACTAAAAAATATTTTTTTCTTAAATTATAAATAAAAATGTACTAAAAAAATTAAACCCGTTACTTGACTAGTTATTTTATATAACCATTTAATATGTTTACAATTAACTCCTATTTTGTCGTTATGAATAAAAAAACAAATTGTTTAATGCACATACAAAAAATACATACCATAGATAAAATTGCATTCCTGATAAACTGCATTAACTTAAATCAAGTTTCAACTTAACTACCTAGTTGAATTATTAATTTATTTAATACTTTTAATTTTGAACTATATGAAAAAATTTACATTTGAAAAAGATTTATAAATTAAAAAACAGTTAATTTAATCATTCACTTCGCCCGTTCTGTATTTAAATACGAAATACAAAATGAAACATTTTGATCATAATTTAAATTGTTGTTCAGATGCTAATATTGTTCACCCCCCCCTCCCCCCATCTACTGCAGTATATTAACTTCATTTAGAGAGTTATAGAAATTAACTGTAAAAAGATTGGTTAATATAACGTACATTTAAACTAGTTAAATTGATTAGTTTTTTTTTTAAAAGAGAGCCACAGCCATTAGCAATACAGCTCAACAATTACATGATACAAATAATTACAAAGTTAAATCCAACCAAACAACCTAACTAAAAATTACAGTGAAATTAATACTAAAAAAATAAAAAGCAGGACATTCGAAAAGGATATGGCGTGCGTCACGGTCAGCCTCGTAATTATACCATGTACAAAGAGGAGAAAAATTTAGGGATAAACGGAAAGCATGCAGGGGAAGTAAATTATGACCCGTTCGTAAACGCGAGAAAGAAATTATTTGAGATCTCGAGATCTCAAAAGACCATAAAACCATGGTCTCTTGAGAATAATAGGAGCAATTTTTTTGTACCATAGGGTATACTTTATTATTTGGGTTTATTATTCCTGCAAGCATTCCAGATAATTTTCTGGGAATGTGGAATAATATCCGTGAAAGGAATTTTACAAACCGGAGAATTATTAATTTTTATTGTGTCCTTAGCAAGACTATTAGCAATTTCATTCCCAGTAATTCCGATATGTCCCGGAATCCATAAAAACTGCACCAACAATAAAAACTGCGAAAATAGCAGATAGGTTAGAACTGTTGGTAATTTTCTTTTTTTATCCATATTTTATTAATTCAAAAATCGTATATAATATTTTTACTAAAATAATTAATTGTAATTTTACTGTTGTGTCCATACATGTACAATATAATAATAATCAAATTTAATCATGAGCCATGAAAATCGATAAATGACATATTATAGTCAATGCGTCGTAACGTTGTGGACGCGCGCGGTTACACAACCGTATTTTACATACCTGTCCTATCAATGTCCGTACTTCCAAACGCATTTCCGTGAAATCGATTAAAAATAATCAATTCGTGTAAATTGAAACGCTAAAGTTTTATCGTTTTAATTTTTGACGTTGTATTATAAATCACACGATGTCATTCGAAATTCGACGAGTTACTTGGTGAGAATATTGCCCGATGATGATCTTCTCGACAACATTCTTTTGAGAATATTTTTTACTCGCATCACTATAATACTACTATGTATACAGCGAAAAAATATTAACTTTGTGCTTTGAAAAACGCCCTGTATTTTACCGTTTTTTTTTTTTTTTTTCATTCTTTCAGGTATATAATACCGTCCATACCATATATTATCACCACAACTCCGACTGCCGAGAATACACGATGAGCGTGCAAAACCTCCGGAACAAGTTCAGCCAGAACAGCGGCACGGTGCCGTACAACCCGCCGGGGCTGAGTTACGGCAAACCGACGGCGGTCACTTCGTCGCCACTGAACAACAGCAAGGGCGGCTATCAACAGCAGCAAAACGGCGGGATCGGCGGCCGGTTCAAGACGATACGCGAGGAACCGGCTGACGCGGCGGACGAGAAACCGGTCGTGGCCACCAAGAACCACAGTTTCCTGCAGAGTTACCTGACCAACGGTGGCGTCAGGACGACCAATACACCGGTGTCGCCGCAGCCCAAGCTCGCGTCCCGCCTGCCGACGTCGCCCGTCCCGGAATTACCGCCAAAGACGGCCGCCGTCAAGTCGCCGTCGCATTCGGTGACGGACACCGCGTCGAAATTCAGCAAGTCGCCCTCTACCCCGTACAACCCGCCGTCGTTCACGTCCAAGTATGCCGTCAAGTCGCCGCCGCCCCCCGTACCGGACTCGCCGTGTCCGTCAAAGCTCGTCGCCAAGTCCACGTTGGTTGTCGGCAACGGTTTGCCAGCGGCCCGCGGTGCGGGTGTCGAGGACAGATGGAGGACGAAATTCGACGAGTCAGAGATCAAGCGGAAGACTCTCTTGACCCAGTCTCAGAAACGTGAGTTCCTTAGTGCTTTTTACGGCTCAAGTATGCAACATTTCGCAAGTCATTTGCCACAATTTGCAAGTCCGTTCCCGAAATTTGCAAACTTACCCCTTTCCCCAGAGACATAAAAAAATCTGAAGTTTCGCAATAAACTCTATTAAACTCTAAACTGGTATTATAATATTCCTTTTTATTGGATTTTTTTTTTCAAACGGTTTGAGTTTAACCAGTGGTTTAACCAGTGGTTTAATTTGTTGTATTTAAAATCGAAAAAGAAACGCCTTTTGAATACCAAATCTTTTCTAGACATATTATGTCTTCGAGACAATGAATAAAATACAATTATTTAGGAAATATTATTATAATATATTCTAAGTACAATCAATCAATATTCAACCAATTTTCAAAGAAAAAACAACTTAAAAATCATATATTTATTTAAATTAATCTTTAATTTCAATATTGTCTTGTATGATATCCTGACAATCAAAATCCTAACATGTTAAAATCCCGACAATGTGTAGAAGTGTTACTGAATATTTTTAACATATCTTATATTCTAATTATATATAAAAACCATTATTATACTTCCCATTATTCTTCCATAAAAAATAATAATAACCCTGAAAATCACTTAAGGTGCCATTTCCTATACACGTGTCTGCAAACGCTTTACAAAGTGACGTGAATCAAATTACGGATTTAATTACGGCTTAGATAAAACTAAATTACCTCTTAAAAGTGCCATCTAGAATGAATATATATTATTAGAAAGATTTTTAATCTAAAAACTCCTATTCAATGCAAAAAGTTAATTTTAGGAAATAAGAAATATCACCTTAAAATTAAAAACCAATAATTTCAATAGGTATAATATATAAAAATTTAAAATTAAATGAAAAAAAAACCAGTTTGAAGAAACAGTAAAAGTCGTGATTTTTCTTTTGATATCAAAACATATTATTTCTATAAAATCGTATACTGTCATATTTTTACAAGGGAAAAGTGCACAAACAAAGTCCTTTTAGCTATAAGTAGATAAAACAAAGATTTATAATTATTAGATTTTAGGAATTTTAAAACAAAATAATAGTAGTTAATACTTATAAACGATAAATATTATTGTATTAAATTTTATTCCGTAAAACTCGAGTCATGAAAAAATCAAATTTCAAATTTTTTTTTAAATCATCAAAACTTGGTCAATTATTTTTTAATATTATATAATGCCAATATAGTGCTACAGTTAATATTTGTTGAATATTTTAAGTCTCTGGCTTTATTATTTTCTTTATCACAATTTTCCGTTATTTTTGGGAGTTTTCTTTTATATCCGAGAAAAGTACTAAGAAAATCAAAAAAGATTTTTTGAAAGTAGGTACCGACTAGAAAGATTTTCCATCAATAAGCTCTTTGCCCAAAAACTTCTACTAGACTACCCAAAAAATAAAAATAAATGAAACACAAAACAAAATTGTTGACAAATATATTATTTACTATGCTCAGAATCTAAATATATACCTATATAAGTACATAACATGTTATACATAACATTTGAGTTAAGAAACGATAAATTTCTAAAGTATTTTGTTATAAATTTCTTTTATATTTACTATCAATTTCAGTAAAAATACATCTTTAGATATAATGAAAAACAGTTGAAAAAAATATAACAACTGAAATAATACAGTTGTTACGTTTCGTTTGACTTTTTATCATTGTTTGATGAATAGGTCCTCTATATTCTTTTTTATTATTTTATTATCTTATTTATTTTTGCGGTTTGTTTTTATATTCAATCCGTTAATTTAATTTAACTATTTAATACAGTACATTTTTAAGTAGACAGTTATGGTCAACCTTTGCATGGTATATAAATACAAATATTTATAATGTTAACGAATTCTCATTAAAATAAATGTATATTTAAATAGAGATTCAGTTAATCATGAAATTTTATTATATATATAATTGTCAGAGAGAATTACATAAAATATTGTTTAAGTTATAACATTTAGTTTTATTTTTATTACTGTTTATTTATTTGTTTATTATTATTTATTTATTTTATTATTTATTTTTATGATTAGAGTTAATTTGACTTTTAATGGGTTTAATGATTCTATAAATATAATGACGGTTAAATAATAAGCATTTAAATTGATAATATTATGTAAACCGTGATTTTGTTTAGTGATAAGAGAAAAGTCAGAGATGGAACGGCAAATGACGAAGTTGCGTACAGATCTCGGAGAAACGAATAAGGATCTGTCGGAAAAGACCTTACAACTCTCTCAGCTAAGGAAACGTGCGTATTGGTTTTACTAAATATAATATTTAGTTATGTTGTATTTTAATAAAATGAATTATACCCGAATTTGCTGTCTCTATCTGTATAGAAATTTTATTACGAAAAACATTAGGTGTGGGCTGTAGAGTAAGTTAATTCTAGATAAGAGAAGATTTTATAGAAAATTATACGTTCTATTTGTAAAATACTGTATAAAAAAATTGCTTAGAATCTATATTAGATAATATTTTATACAAAATGGCTTCATGATATGTCTTAGGAAACATTCCGTTTTTTCTTTTTAAATTGATAACCGCCTGTTGAATTTCAACTCTAAATTTAATCTAAACACCACGATTCAAATTTCGAGTAGCATCATTTTTTACCCATACTGCCAATATCGAATAGACAGAGACGACATGTGCGGGATATTGTTTTAATTTTAAATTTAAATTAATTTCAATGTACACAGTTTCGGAAGCTATGTACAAGGAATACGATCAACTGAAACAGCAGTATGAACTCGAGACGGGCACGTTGCAAAAGGCGATGGAACGAGCTTCGCAGGTATGGACAATTAAAAATTAATTGATGCCGTCTTGTAACAATCAATCATTATGGGTCTTAATTGATACACTCCTATCTCGAATTTCAGTGGTATAAACAAAACCGCGAGCTGAAACGAAGGAGCTCGGCATTAATGAACAAAGTCATGTCGGTGGCACCGTCAACGTTGGACGATCTGACCGACGACACGGACGGAAATGACAATAACGACACGGAAATGGAGGAGCTTTTGAAGACTGTCAAAGGTAAAATACAGTTTGTCCGGATGCATTTTGTACTCGTAACATACGTATTTGTATTCGTTTGCGTTTGCAGAACTCACCCAAGAAGTTTCGAGGCTACAAGCTGAACTAAACAAAATCAGATTACAAGAGTTTGAGGCCCAGGAGCAAACCGTAGACTTGACTTCTGAACTGGAAGAAGAACGCAGGTTGAGAAAACGCGCTGAACAAGAATTGAAAGTAATTATACCAGTCCGTTGTATATTTTTGTAAAGATACAATTGTTTCACCAACTCGTCTCTCTCTCTTACTGTTTTTTTTTTTACTTGTATAGACATACAGGGAAGCATACGTACGAAATGCGTGTGAATTTTCGTTATCATTAATCAGTGGAGTTAAAACTAGGACTGTATGATTATCAATTCAAATAATCGAATATTGATTACACGTTTTACTCGATTATTTCGATTAATTGATTATTATCGGTGCAAATCCTTTTAAATTTAAATCACTTCAATCAACTCTCTTGCAACACCTGTCTATTGTATTACTATATATATATGCGTTTTAATTTTATCCAATTACCGAGCAAGCAGTCATCTGGATATTTCTTGCTCTTGAACCGAGTCGGTAGACGGATATAAATAAAGTTTTCTAATTTATTAATTAATTTATTGTTCACTCTAACTCGAACATAATCGAACACCATATAGTAACGACGACAATTATTTATCATTATTAAACAAAATATTTGTAAAAAATATAAATACACTTTTATCTGAGTAACCACTAACCCTTAGTTTGAATGATAGTTATTAAATTCACAAGTGAACCGGAATACGAGTTCTAGAGAATTGATTGAAATGATTGAAATTTAAAAGGATATGCGCTGTTAAATCATAACGATTAAATATTTAGCGTTAAAATAACTGGACGTATTTCATCTCGACTTGTCATTAAAAATGTTTAAACATTGACTTGTGTTTAATATTACAAAAATTCACATATATCTCGTACTTTGTGCATTGAGAGAGAAAAATAAAGTAACGAGTCTGTGCAATTGATCGCTACAATATATAGAGCGATTTCAACAACATCCACTTATTTAGTGAAAACTATTATTCTAATCACCATATGATAAAAAAAAAAAAGTATTCTAATCACATTACGTGGAAATTGAATTATTTTAAAACTCGTAGTACGTTTATAATGTTCGTTTAAGAAAATAATTGAAAATCAAACACGGCGGATACATTCAGATTCCGCCATTATTGTGACCTTATTACATGTAAACTCCACCGATAGGAAATTTTAAAATTTATATATTTTATTGGTATATAATTTGTATATGCATTTCGCTGTTTTGAACGTCCGCATATCATTTGTTGGAAATTATAATGTCTGAAAATAAAATTTTAGAAAATATATTTATGTGGAAAATTATTTTTTGGAATATAATTTAATGGAAATACAATTTAAATTGAATACAAATTAATGTAAATAATTTCACAGAAAATAAACAAGAATAAAAATAAAAATGGAATATATTTATTTTATTCATTTTAATAAAATTATTATTCCAATTCATTACCTAAATTAATATTCCAAAAATATATTCTCCAAAAACCACTAGCGTTATTGAATTTTATTTCCAAAACATTAAACGTTCCAAATTTCTGATTATTTATTTTCAATGCTTATATATTCTGATATTTTCTTATCCAGCATTTTAGATTTGCCATATATTATTTTATTTTAATTTTTTTTTTAAGTAATTATTTTTAAATTTTCTAAAAAATTGCTTGAGTTTTATTTTCAACATATTTAGAATTTATCCAAAAATTAATAACCTCTCTTTTGAATGTTTATATAATTTTCAAATATCTATAATGAACTATACTATATTATGGATTGAACTATGTAATTACCCGGAGAACATAATATATAATAATATGATAATAGTATCTTCCGAGAATATGTGTTCTCAGATTTTTATGTTCTTATAAGACTTGAAACTAATTGTTTAGTGAATACATATTATGCAGATATATATAATCTGACTTATAATAATTATTCACTCGAAATTATATCACACATGAAAGTTGTAAAATGATATATTGGTGTTGGAATTTAAATTAATATATACAGATAAATGATTGGTATCAGTAAAATGTACATGTTTATATCTTACTCTAAAATATATTACTCGAACATCGATGGAATTTACAATCCATTATCAACTAAATTTTAGATTTTTTTTTCAACAACTTATCATTTCCCATTTATTTCAAATGATATTTCGTTAAAATTAAACGTTTATTTTTTGATATTTTTGATGATGTTTTTTTTTATTATTTGTCGCCTATATATAATATATTTATGGGTGGTTGGTTCCATATAATTCAAGCGTGATGGAGAAAATTTCAAAATTTAAGACTGTCTAATGAATACGAAAATATAGGTACATAATAAATTTTTATTTATTATTTTACATACATGTATCTTGGTTTTCTTATAAAAATCAACTTGTACATGAATTACTTTCTGAAAAAAATTTGTTTTCAAAAGTTTTACAAAAAAATAAACTAAAATTTAAACGAAATATCTTATAAAATCAAATGGTGGATAATGGATAAAGCTGAATTTACATTCACCAATCATGACAACGCCCTTTTATAATTAATATGATTTGTTAAAAAATAAAACATGCTTATAACGTATTTTATAGACTGGCTTTCGGAACGATGATAGGTCGATGATTGATATTGGTACGAAATTAATGAGACAACTTTAATTATATTATATTAAAGTTTTTTATTTTTTGATAGGGAGGATAATTATTATTAAAAACAATATAATATTAATAAATACAAATTAATCTAATATAAACATCGAATTGCTTTTTTTCTTAGAGGTAACAAATATTAATGTATTACGATTTTGAACTTAACAATCCACGCAGTACCTATGATGTTTTATGACGATTTTGAAATTTTTATTAAATTAAAATATTAATCTACATATTATATTTTAAGGAGTTAAAGATGAAACACGATAATTTGGAAAATATGAGTCGAAAAGTAGTTGAAGAAACGACTGAGTTACATCATCGTTATAAAAGAGAGAAAGAAGAAGGCGTAAAGATACGAAGTGACGCAAACAAAGTAAGATTTAAAGACAATAAATGACTCTTCTGGACCATGGCTAATCAATTGATATACAGGTGAAATCCGAAAGAGATGTACTTGCTAGGCAAAGTCAATTGTTGATGATGGATGCTGCTTCGGATGAAAAGATCATGAAACTGTTGTTTGAGGTAGAAAATCTGCAAAGAACATTGTCCCAGGAGAGACAAGAATACGCTGATCACCTAAAAGACTTACAAGTAAATATTAGAAATAAAATGAATTATAGTTAATGTTCTGTATATGCCGTTCTAAAGACAATATACGTAGGTTAATACGATATAATACAGGACTTTGCACCTGAATTAATCATTCGGATTTCGAATTTAGTGTTAAAAAATAATTTGGGTGTTAGTGGTATGATAACATGAAATGTATTCGGGTTTAATTTGGGCGTTGAAAAATATTTGTTGTATATTTAAACTCATATTAGATTTTCAATGAAAATTCTTTATAATACGAGGGTTGTCTCAAAAGTAACGCACAATTTATATCATACATCATATTTTAATTTTTAAGTAAATGCAATGAAAAATAATTACCATTTATCAATTACTATGTTTACACCTAACCATACTAGATTTGGATCACGGTTTATAGTATATTAGGATTTATATATGTATGCATTTTCTTTATCTGTATAACAGAATATTTAATGTTAGCTTAAATAATTATTGTATTCCAAACTTAAGGTTTTATGTTATATTAAAATCGTATTTTAAATAAATTTCTATCAGTTTACATAAATTATCTAGATATTGTATAACTCTTAAATACTACACTTAATACAAACTAAAAAATAAACACCATTTAAAATTTAAATAAAATTAACTTTTGCAAAATTTCTGTACTTATAAATAGTGTGGAGTAGAGGGGTAATCTTAGAATTTTAGCGCTGAGGTTCTAAAATTCAATTATTCCCCTGTATCTAGCGCTTTGTATAACATTTTGTAACTTACAAACTTTATCATCGTCATTTACAATCCTGTAAGTGCTATTAGTCATGTTACTAGTTCTACTATCATGATAATGACGGTCGTATCAATCGTAATACCAATAATGTATATTATAATAGTTACGAGTTTACTCTATACAAGTGATGAACTTTGCAGGATAAATTGGAATCTCAAAGTGAATCTGAACAAATAGAATTATACGAAGAGAAATTAAAATTGACCGAAGCGGAACTGCTGTGTTCTCAGCAAAGGGCCGAAATCGCTGAATCTCAAGGTAACTACGATATTTAAATAATATTTTTCAGTATACAGTGATAAGTGAATATCTTTCGTTCTCTGACAACTTAATTGCTTAGTGATTTCATCTGTATCCGAGACAACCATCATTGTTTTCAATGGGTTAATTTTTAGGTATTCGTTATACAAATTTCTGTAAGTATTTCACAGGCTTTTTTTGGTCGGAATTGTTACATTTTCCGGACAAACATTAAACTGGACGCTTTTTTACCCACTTTCGTCACGGTTTTTGCTTATCTAAACAGTTTCATGATTTTTGTAGGAAAATATTTTAAATTACATTTTTTTTTTTTTTTTTTTTTTTTTATTTACAGTTTTTAAACCGATTCATGAACATTTAAATTTTTTATTGTTGTCCCGTTTTTTTAATTTTCAAAATATTATAGACACCCTAGACTAGTAACAATAATAATAATGACAACTATACACTGTTTTCAGTGGAAGAACTCAGGAAAAAATTGGATGCAACCAAATCGGTTGCTTTACCGCCTCCGTGCGCACCACCACCACCTCCACCACCGCCACCACCAATGATGATGCCACCTCCACCTCCTATGCCGCCCATGGCGTTATCATCTAACTTGCAAAGCATCAAACTGAAAACCGTAGATACGTTGAACCAGACCAGCGCCATTGAGGAAATTGGCAATTATTTGGGACTGCCACTGGCCACTCCTAAGGGACCTCAAGTACAAAACGGTAAGGAAATTATATTATTTTTCATCTCCTCCTTATCCTCGTCGTTCGTCTTCTCTCATAACTAGGAAACGGATTTATATGCAAACGCATATATTTATTTGAAGGATTTATTTTAAATCTGAAAAGAAATGTGCAAGAATTATATCATTCTTATTGAAATAACACTAATTTTATTTTGCATATTTTTAACTTTTTTTGCGACATACTTGTAAGTTTTAAATGAATATTTTGTAGTATATCATATTATTTTTAAATGCATAGTTTGAGGTTTTTTATGCATATAAATCCAGTCCCTACTCATAACAATTTGTATCAGCCACCTTAGTCCTCCATTTTTTTCGATTTTCCGCATCCTCTTTACTTACACCCATCCACCATATATCACTCCCTATAACACTCCCCTCACACCTCCTTTTTGGTCTTCCTCTTCTCCTATTTCCTTCAAAATGTATTTTTTTTTTTTTTTTTTACTAATCTTACTATCTCTCTGTCTCTTCCTTTCTGAAAACATGCCCAAGCCATCTTAACCTATTCTCTCTCATTTTGTCTACTATTTAAGCCACTCTCACACATCACTCCTACATCATTATACCATACGATTATTTAATGATTATAATAATAATCGATTGCGATTTTTACCGTGAACGCAGGTGCTATTGACGCGATCATAAATCAGATAAAAGGAGGCCGTTTCTGTCTGAAATCCACGGACAAAGAGGTTAGAAAAATCAATCAATACACACATATATATATGCACGTGTCTCGACAATATCTTTATAGTTGAACACATTATCCTACGGGAATAATAATAATAATATTTTTCTGTTTTAGAAACAGACTCCGATCAAAAAAGAAGATCCACCGCCCGTTGTAAACGAAATGATGAACGTCCTGGGTACGTTACGCCGTAATCCAAAACGAAGAGCCAGCTTTAAAACAGCACCCGCAGACGTAGCGTTATAATGATAATAAATTCACTTTTTTTTTCATTTCCGCATTTTTTTCCCCTGTAAATAGAATAATATTATATAAGATTATAATGATATAGAAACGACTCTTAAGCGTAGTACCTATATGACTGTGTATGAATCGTAACCGACAAGTTGTCTGTGATTTTTATATTTCTATTGAGTTTCTATGTTTATTTTATATTATTGTGTAAATTGTCTAGTGAAAATAATAATTTAAATATAAGTACCTTACCTATAATATAAACCAGTGATAATTTTTTATTTTTGCCATGAAAGTGAAAAAAATAAGTGCGGTTATATATTTAAAAACATATCATAATAATAATCTATTAACTGCATATTACATATAGTCTCTTCGACTACTTTAAAGCTCATGTACCTAAAGCTCTTATATAAATCGTGTTTCTTATTTTATATTTATTTGATACATTTTTCTATTTTAAGTTATTTATTTATTAATTTTTTTTTTTTTTATTGAATCCATCAACTTTGTTCATAAGAAGACATTTTAATAAACAGTGAAAAAGTTGTATTATATACACTATACGTATTTTACCTACAAAGTAATTGTTAAATTTTAGAATTGTACGTTATTGTTTCATAATGATAGTCTAATATTAAATAACTTATTTCATATTATACGATGTTAATATTATAATTTCTTAAATATTGAACATTTAAATTTTAAATTGTTATAATTTTTATAAAAATAAATATATAAACAAAAAGAGTTAATCATGAATAATTGGTATTGATTATACATTTTTACCATATTAAAATATACCATTGTAAAGTCGTAATGATCTAAACATATTAAGTTGGTACCTATAGGTTTTTAATATTGTACAATAATACACCCGTTTAATTTAATGACCTATTTTTGTATACATTGTGTTATCGAGAAAATTGTCCAAGCAGGTTATAAATAAAAACTATAATAATTAAAGCATAAACTGGACTATACTTTGTATCAAACAATCAAAGTTAATTACACACAGTCACTAAGTTATTAAATTAATAAAAACATGTGCGCAGGTTGGAAACTCATTCACATTCAAGTCTTTGATTTTTCATTAATACATTTCAATATAATATTTTATAAGAGTCCGATTACATCGCAAATTATTTAAATCTTAAAATAACCAGCTAGACATCAATGCATTAAATTAACACTTGATAAAAAAAAAAAAAGGAAAAAAATCAATTTATTAGCATTTTTATTTTCTGTAAAATTTGAAAATTAACTAAAGTATATCAATAATTAAAAGAACGTCGCACTGAATATTTTCAACGGCAAAAACATATTTATGCAAAACAAATTAAATTATAATTTTAGAGTCGAAACACTTATTGTAAAATTTATAGAAAACAACATTTTGGAGATAACCCATCGGCGTATTTTCAAATAATATATTTAAAAAAAGTTATACAGTGTCTGAATAAACAACAAAAATAGTATTTTGTACCTTTGATAATGAGTTTAATATTTAGAAAATTGTTAAACCCCAATGAGATTATCTCTAAAATATTGTCATCTACAAATATTATAATTGGTGTTACAACTTTAAAATCACTTTCAAAAGCCATTTTGTTTGTTTTTGCTGAAACGTATTTTTAAACAAATATCGTGATTACACCATAATAAAAAAATAATACTGACACATGACTATTTTTAATTATTTTTAAATTATATTAAAATATTTTTTGATTGTTAGATTTTTATTTTTCTTAAAATATCTAAAAAAAAATGCCTATACAGAACCCCTTAAAGATGGAGTTAAAAATCATCCTCTGAGCGTTGGAAGATGTCATTTATTAAGGGGTTATGTATAGGAAATTTTTTATCTATTCGCATTATACGCAGTGTTTGTGTAAGTAGTTTTTGGTTTATAGTGTCTCCACTGCAAGGACAGTCGCATGTCAACAAATACGGCTACCATATTTGAAAAGAAACGTACATTGAATTGAATTTATTGCATTTCCCCCTTGATTTTCACAAAAATTTAAAGTTAGAATTTTTTAATGTCCGAATATTTTATCTTAATTTTAGTATTATAAAATCAAAAATGTGAAAATGTCGATCTAAAGTAGACTTAACGAAAAATCAATTATTAGAATTTATATGGCAACACCAGATTCATCGTTACGTTGGAAATATAAATGGTCTAAATTGCTATGGTTCGTGTTTGATACAATAGAGACAGACAATCGCCGCTTCTAATTCCTTTAATTCTATATAAATTTCAATGGTTTTATTTTAGAGGTTGCTACACTATTCTAATTAATAAAAATTTTTTTACATTCTATAAATATAATTACTCAATACATACAGAGTAAAAATTTAAATAAATTTTAAATCATTCAATATATAATCATCATTCAATTGTTTAACTTTAATTTTATTGAAAATATAACATAATAAACTTCTTTTTGAAAAGCGAACGTGTAATATCAGTGAAACTGTTTTTAAGGGTTTTTACATAGATAATTTTGAGGATATTAGAAAAAAAAAACAAATATTTATCAATTGAAAAATGTAAAATGTATAATATTGTCATATATACTGTCTATATATATGTCTATATACTCGTATAATATTTTTCTGTATAAAGAAAATACAGGGATATAAAAACGTCCCATATCGTATAAAATCGTATTTCAAGATAAAACTTTTTTATTTAAAACCATCGAAATATATACGAATATTGAACTTAATCATTAAGAGGCTATCAGTGACTATAAAATTAGTTTTCACCTTCTCAAGTAAAATTCATTTATATATTTGTCTGATATAATAAAGTAGCTACCTACTAAAATGTATTATATCCTAAGTTTGTGTAAAATGAGAAGGAAATTATAAATTCTTACCTAGTAATATTTTACATTTAGGAAAACACAAACAATAAATTCTGAAAAATACCTCCTGATTCAAGAGAATTCAATATTCATAATCAAAAGCTATACTTTGACTACTACTTTTATCTAAATAATTCGCAACAAAGTTTTTATCACGGAAATATTCAGAAAAATGTTCAAAAAATTGATTACATATTTTAACGACTCGTCGTGTATTACGACATTGACGTGCACGAGTCATCGAAAAAGGAAATTTCCAGAGATAGTTATATTTTATACGAAA
This sequence comes from Pemphigus obesinymphae, assembly GCA_025469235.1. NCBI lineage: Eukaryota > Metazoa > Arthropoda > Insecta > Hemiptera > Aphididae > Pemphigus > Pemphigus obesinymphae. Next base: position 20,836 of record JAIPRL010003306.1, on the reverse strand, counting down.
CTAAAGCTCCATCTGTAAAAATAACCAATTTATATATTCATATTACAGTTACGGCTTTTCATTTTGAAAGTTTCCGTAAATACATAATTTACAAAATATGGAGTAACCCCCAATGAAATAAGCAAAATATATCAAACACATCATCTTTTATAATAAATATATATATATATATATATATATAAAAAAATAATAATATCAACTGTACGTGTTTAAATGTATGTAATGGCCGAAGGACCAGTAGATCTAAGTGACTAAGTCTAAATGTTCACAAAAATATTATTAATATTATCCCTTATATAGGTTGTAAATTTAAGAAGATGCTACACAGCCGCGCGTAAAACAATGCTTTGAAAAATACACGTTTCTAGAGAACTGAATAAATGTAGCATACAACTACCTCTATAAAAATTTAATATCGTAAGTTCATCTAAATTTTTACAAGGGCAATTTTCAATAAAATTATTGTTAGTAGAGTTAGAATTCATTTAAAAATAGACAATTATGGGAAATTCAGAGTCTTAAAAATCGACTTCGAATAATTTTATCGAAAATCACCGTTTCAAAAATTTAGATTATCTTATAATGTTAAAATTTTTATATAAATCATGAAATTCTAAAATCACTGAGTTTCTTCCGAAACACGTCTTGTCGTTTTTAATAATTATTTCTTAATACTTCACAATAAAAATATGTTACTGGTATAGGACTATTTTTTAATTATTTTTGAATTTCATTTAAATACTTTGCAATCATGAAATTTTCACATTTCACATAAAAATATCCTTAAAATTGCCTATACAAAACCTCTTAAAAGGCGGGTGTGTAGCGTCCTCTTAAGTTATTTACGTGTATGATGAGTTGCGGCGTTACACGAGTAATACGAAAAACCCCTTAAATACAGCACCTATACTTACACCAACATATTGTATATTGGGTTGCAGTAAAAAAAAACCCAAATTAAATTCCGCGTGTCCGGTGACGTAACACATTTCAGTACACGTGTTGGGTTGCACGCGGATATTCACGCGGCACGATGAGGAAATGTTAGGACACGATAATATTAAAAAAATTACAATGATAATATACAAAGCACTCGCTGTCGATCTACGCTAAAGTTGTCTGGGAGATCTGTGATTATGACTAATACCGTAGAGAACCGTGGTTACAAAATAAACACGGATATTCCGTATTGGGTTGCCATCGTTCCTAACCAAGCGATGTTAGTACTTGATGAAAAAAGTGTAGTACTCGCCGATTGGGTACTGAAACGTCGTGACATGACCACACTTCGAACGGCACAGCCGACCATGACTATTAATTGTATTATTGATTTTGAGAGAGCAACAGGTCTGAGCATATTTTAACATGAAAACCAGATGCCATGAATTTTATTATATTATTTTATACGAATGACTTTAATGTAAAAATATCCTAATCTAAATTTTTTAATATCATTCGTATAAATATTTCACTCACAATATTCCTAAAAAATGCTCCGCAACAGATGGAATAAATAAAATGTAACACGCAGGTTGTGTAATCATATAAATAGATATGTTTTTATTTCGACAAATGTTTTGTGAATAATTATGTAATCAATAACTATTTATATATTTCTAATGCTGTAATATTCATATAATTATACAAATAATTATCAAAATTATACTACATTAATTTACGGGCATTTTTGCATTGATCTTTTATAATCCGTGAATGGATCACTTTAACTTTATTTGGGGAAAAAAAATGTTATATCCCGTCAATGAATATGAATAAAAAGTCTGAAATCGCTTTGTTCCGTAATATAAATGAAACGAATAATTGAATTATAAAACATATATTAGATGAAAATGGAAAAAGTGATCGAAAAGTGGATATAGAAATTATTAGTGGTTACTATGAAATTGAGAATATTAAATAATTAACACTACTACTTAGACTTTAATTATATAACCGAGATATTAAAATTGATATGTGGATTTATGAACACAATTTAATGGATTATATTAAATGTAATCATAAAGTAGATTTTAATGTTGAAAACAGTTTAGCGATAATAAAACAAGTGTATAATGACATATATAATATATATAATACAATTCACCGATCACAGAAGGCTGTTAATATAAACCATATTAATTTTATAACAGTAATATGTGATATAGCCCAAGATTCATTCAATAATAATAGTAATCCATCTTATTCAATTTATAAAAATTTTCAGAGTGAAAGAACTGGGACAGTAGTAGTTGAAATACCAGCAAACATAATTTATTACATATTGAATACATCAAATATTTGATCAATAAATTTGAATTCTGTTGATCAAGACCATGATGTTGTTAACTTTAACAAGAAATTAACATTGTTGTTTTACATATTAGAAACTATGGATCATAAAATGGGATTGAAATTTAGTAATAATATGAATATAAATGTTTCACCACCTATAGTCGAGTGAATGAAAAGTAGCCGCTGACCTTTACGCTCCCGGTGGCGAAAACACGTCAGGTTGAGGTAAAATAGTTCACAGTGATACGCGCTATATTCGTGATAACATTGATATTATAATCACAGAATATTATATTATTATATATCCTATTATTCTTACCGATTTATCGTTTTCTTTTTCATTTTTTTCACTTGTATAATTAATTGAAATGTGCCATTGCGATAATAATTACAGTAACGTGTACCAACAAACTATTATTATAAATGTTTTCGGTTAAAAGTGTATTGGAAGTTGGAAGTGTAAAATAATTGAAAGGTTCTGTGCAAAAATGTGTGGAGCTATATTGTTTCCTGTACAGAATTTTTTTACTTATTATAATTGATTCGGAGCTATCTGATTCACTTTTTTTGTTTTTGAGATGTATCAGCAAACTACGATTACTGCCTGCGTTCGATGAATACATACCTACATATATATATATAATCAATATAATTTTTCTAAATACAAAAATGCATACACAATACACATTTTGCAAAATGTTTAGCCTTTATTTTCTATAATACAATTATAAAAACTGTTATTATAAATATTTGCAGTTAAAATTGTGTAAAAGTCTTACCTCCAGTATCCATACCAAGATATAGGTACCAAGATGTTTGTTAAATGTCACAAAACCTTCACTATAACAGTCTTTTTCAAAGTAATTTATTATTTATATTATTTTTGTTATCTATTACTAACTAAAATTTATCTCACATTACTTCCAGGATGAGGATTGGAATTGTATATTTGTCAGTCAGTCCATCGTGTAGAGACAATTTCTGTAGAAAGATAGCAACATACTATGTGTTCAGAAGAAAGAGCCATTTTGACTATTGTATTATTTTACATACTTAATAATAATTAATTAATATAAAATTTCTTTTACAATTCTTTATTTTATATTTTTTTTAATCTAAGTAATATGTATTTATTTTCAATAAAAAAAGGATAATAATTTAATACAAAGTTTATTTAAAAGCAAAAACAAAACAAGATGATTATTGAAATAATACAAATAATGAAATATAACATACTTATTTAATTAAAAACTATCTTATGATATAGGTATATACATATAATATATAATTAATTATTTACAAGTCATATATGCAATTGATCTAAAATAATATACAATATATACAATGTTAACTGTCCACCTCATCGCTAACATCTATGACATCATCGTCTTCACCCCAATCGCTATTATCATCTCTTAATGTTAGTATAATTGGCTCTAATGTGACGTCTCAGGAAATTTATTTTTGTTTGTCTTCCTCTTAACAATTTTCTGCATGTGCAACACACTGCCCAATCCTGTTGAGTCACCACGTCTATTGTCTCGTGTGCCAACCTCTCGATGTCGACCATTTTGAAGGTATTGTTTTTTTTAGCTACCTCCCCTTTCACTTGGGCCCAAATGAATTCAATTGGGTTATATTGACAATGATAGAGAGGTAACCTAATTACCTCATGACCCATTTGCAGTGCTATGTCATCCAATTCGTACCGTTTATACACTGGTACAAGTGCTTTAACGCATTCGCGTAATTCAGATAGTCTTTCTGCTGGTGAAAACTCCAGATTTTTGTTTCTCAGCCAGTCTTCAACAACGGCTTCTTGGAAAGTTATCCACCAGCATCGAGTGGTATGATGCATTATCCATTACGATAACTAACGGTTTTTCAAGGTGATTTAACATATCAACAAACCATTTTTTAAATACCTCCGCATTCATAGTTGTATGGTAATCGCTCTCGTAACTACTGACATTGGCACGAAATACTAACTTCGATCCGTCGACAAATCCATATTTCGCAGACCCTGGGTGTCAAATAATGAGACGACCTCCTATGCCCGTAGGAACTTTCATGCCAGCAGTTCCTTCTTCATTTTGCCATATCATACTCCCATTGTGATTTTGGTTTATCCACGTTTCATCTAAATAAATAATGGAACCCGTATCTTTTTATTCACGTAGTGTACGTATTTTTCTTAAAAATGTACACCGTCGTGCAACAATGTCGTTCCTTCCATAAGAAATTTCCGACCATCGTTGTACTTTTTGAAAGAAAAATTTTAATTTTATAATAATATTAGCATCGACCAAACAGTGCCGTTCCAAACTAATTTTTTCTGAACCTAAGTTACAATACAACATTACCATAACAGGTTGGGTACTCACCCCTATCGTAGAACTCACGTACCGTTCTGCGTACAACGTCTTTATTGAAATCGTTCAATTTGGTCAATGGTTTTGAACGCTTGTACGATTTGCGTGGGGACCTGAACAAAGGACGTTCTACAACAGCGTCGTTATCATTATCTTCATCGGTAGCATTTTCCAACCTGTCTCTACTCTCTTTATATATACGCCTAACGAACAACGGTACGTTCAGATATTCCACAAACTTCAGCAGTTACTTTCAGCGATTGAGCGAAGAACACTCAGGATTAATTTCATTTTGTTTGGACAAATCTTTGAAGAATTTGTAAATTTTGAAAATAATCTGCTTGCTCTGACTACGTGTATCTGACATTGTAATTAATAGAAAATATTCTTTTCTCTAATTATAATAAAAGAAAATGGAATAAAACGCAAAAAAAGGCAAAATAATAAAAAAATATTGGAAAAACACATGTACTACACGACGATATAAGGCGGTTTGACGCGTTTGTATATACTCGATAGGTTATAATAACGTGATAACAATAAAATGATAACGCATTTAAGACTTTTAATTTCTTACTGATTTTGAGGACCCCTAGAAAAAAGGTTGCTAACACATTGGCCAACGGCTACTTTTCATTCACTCGACTATCGTAAATTAACTAGTAGTAAAATTGATTCACATCCATCAGCATCAAATCATAAATTGTTGACTGACAGTAAAAAAATTCGAAAAAATTTAGTATATCAATTAACGCAAAATGCCTGAGGGTGATATTTAAGATATTGATTATAATTATTTCTCAATGGATATTTTAAAAACAACTAAAATTGAATATCATCCATATTTTCCATATACGAGTAGCCCTATCCCTCATATCTATACAATTGGTGCATAGAATTTATAATTTTAACTAGTTGATAGCTGATTGTTTGGTGACCTCATCTCCTGAGTACATAATGACGTATTCTCTCTTTCTAATAGTTTTTCTTCAGGATACTGTGAATAAAAGCATTTATGATTCTCCAATTCTCCTTGAATGAGAAATTATAATTAGTATAAGAGGTGACCTGAATACCAAAGTTCTGGTAATTTTAATTTCCTAGATTTATGAAGGTAGGCCAGAAAACAGTCGTAACCCGTAAACTTCGGTAAGTTATTTATGAGCTGACAGAGCTGTATGTTCATATAAATTATTAATGTCACCATTACAATACAGATTATCACTTTATTTTAACATGAAATTGTATGATACTCAAACTTATTGACATCATAAGTTTACCCATCATAATAAGTACAGACAATTCATTGATCATTTATCTGTTTTTTGGTAATATCTTTATATTAATGTTATTTTTTATTCGATTTTGTAGTGCATAAACACACAGGTCCAAATAATTATCATTGTTCAACTTAAAAAAAAAAACATTTTAATTATTTTATAATTCCAATATACCTAGTTTACTACAGTGTGTATAATTACATTTATTTTTATTATTTTTCATATGATATCATTAAAGATAAGTTTAATGAAACTTAGCCATTGTCTGTTCAATTTTAATATTTATTCTTTGATACTGCGGAGAAATTAGTGATTGAAAAAATATTCAAGCTTAAACTTATTAAAGTGAACAACTTTAACAAATAAGTACAATTATATTTCAATTGAATAGTTTAATATTACAAATATATATTACGATATACAAAGGTACAATTTAAACATTTTTAATTTAACCAAATCAATTATATTTTATAGGTGGAACTATTTACTAGAATAATTCAATTTTAATAAACTAATCTTAAAATTTAATTTGTATCTAATTACATCGAATTGTATATTTTAAAGATTTTTCAAAATTAATTGAATTGAACAGAACCGGATGTTCTAAACTCTAAAGGATATATCCACAGAAAAAAATACAGAATTAGAATGGTCACCGATAAGAATTATTTACACAGGCAGCATAGGATGGCGGGCAAAATCAGTCGTCATGTTTTTGGATGCAATTTTATCGTTGTTTATATCTTCCAACATATACACTGAGTTTAGTATATATTAGTTTATATAGAACTGTGTTTACATAGAACAGTATTGATAGTGTCTATCATGATGTAAACAATAACAACATAGCATCCGAAAACATGTCATTGTGACATTGGCTTAGTATCCACCCCCTGGTATACCATTCAATATACCATTTTATTGTTAACATTTTTAAACTTAACTTTACAGCTTAAATTGGATACAGTATATAATGTCAAACCTTTTTGTATGTAAGTATATTAAACATATTATAAAAACCCCATTCTATGTTAAATTAACAAAAAAAAAAATAACAATAATCCTAGGATAAAAAACATTTGTAATTTGTTGTTTTTGTTCTGGTTTTAAATCGTTGTTTTTATGGTAATTAGTATAATTATACAGAATAATGAACTACACAAAAATGTATAGGTTCTGGTTCTTATATCTTAAAATATTTACTCCCTTGTAAACTAATTTTCCAGAAATTTTAAAAAGCTCTAAAAAATTATGACCCATGTAAAATGATTTTTCTTAATATAATTATTTCTTACATTTATGTACATAGTAAATTTCATAAATTTCTATATATTTACAAAACTTTTTTTTAAAAATATTTTTGAATTAGATATTAGATGCACATATAGAAACATATGAAACGACAATCGTGCCCGATATCCTACTGGCACCAGCCACCTCATCCCTGAATCTATCTCCACAACCAACTACGATATTTCTTCTCAGTTATTCTCTCCGCGTACACCGAGATGAAAAACTCATCTACATTTTGTTTTGAACTACTCATAATCTTTTGATAAATTTTACGCCAGCTGTCAATCTGACGCAACCTCCATTAGTCACCTTCTTCAACAAGCACGAGGTAACCATGAAGGTATTTTTACCTCCTCCACATAGTAACTGTTTTATTTCTATAATCTCGTGAAGTATAAGTAAATAATATATTCTTAATACGTGACATATGGCTTATAACGAGTCATTATATAATAGAATAATTATGTTGTTGAAAAATAGCAAAATCCATACCATCAAACACGACCATTATCCCTGATTAAATCTATAAGTGAGTATATATATAATAATAGTATAATTTATGAGTATAATTTATAAATAAATTGTAAGTATATATTGCAGTTCAATACTTGAAATCAATTCACTCGTATAATAAGTGTATAATAGTTAAGTATAATTTTATATTGCACGCTAGTAATTTATCTGCATCATAAATTTATAGAATTAAGTAACATATCTGAATTTCATAGATAACACGTAAACGTTAATATTGTATAAAAAAAAAAAGTTGAATTAGAATATTATTATAAATTAGTGGTATAAGGTAACTTTCGATATAGGTGCACCGGTTCGAATTCCACCATGCCGATCTGATTTTTTTGTGTTTTATTTTTTCTCGATCTCGGCGTTCACGGAGATAATGAGTGTTCAACATTTATCCAATATATATGATATGTGAAGAGGAGTGTTTTTATAATATTACACCGCTTCGCAGAAATGAGCAACGTATGTTTAGAGTGGTTACTCGTCGTTAATTTATTCTTACAAAAAAATATATACATATACCATATAACATCAACTATACTTAATAAATATTAAAAGGCTAAAGATACACATTAGTTAAACATATTATATTACTTAAATACTATTTACAATTTATCTGGACAGAGGATGTGTCCGTCAGGATTATAGAACACGTGTGACCTAGAGCAATGACCGTTCCCTACGAACCGTCGCTCAAATACGTTGGTTTCCCAAGCCTATCCTTATGGTGAAGGAATGGATAACGCATGAGGATGACAAGATAGTGAGTCACGGTCCACCCAAATAGATGGCCAATAAAGGGATGATAAGGACGCTCCAGACAGGTAGAACGATGAAAGAATTTATTGCCATGAAGTGCAAGGTCATCTGGTTTTGTGGTAGATGATTGTTCCGCACCGCATGGTTCCGCGCCGTCCGGGTTAGACTCATCGATTGTCTTTGACGTATCACAAGCACATACCCGTGTGGAACTATATGTATGAATACAGATATAGTCCGGGTAGTTGTGGTGGTCTGTAAGGGATGCCGGTCGTCGGGTCGTGTAGCTGATGTGCGTCTTTATACATCACCCTAGTTGTGGACCTTCCCGTATAGAACTGCGCGTAATCGATGGTATATCGATCACGGGGTGGTGTGCAATCGAACTGTTACAATCCCAATCCTGGGTACGGTTTGAACGGTGATTGTGGTACAGTGGCCGTGAAAATGACCGTTTTATATGCTCCGTTCGTATGTACGCCAAGGATAGCTGGGCCACAGCGCACGGTAATATCGAGAATACTGGTCGGGCGATAAGATAAGAATACGCCCGAATAAACGTATGCAACGAAATGGAGAGCACACCCAAATAAATGGCACGATGTTAGGATGCTTCGGAGTTGACTGAGGTCGACCTGTCTGTATGTGAGCGCTTCGATGGTTTCTCGTGAGGTTGGCAATCGATGCGGTCAGCGAAAGAATTTTAGACAATAGGCGTTAAAAAAAGCCGTTTTAGATTTTGCTGACTGCATCAACACCGTTGACCCTGGTAATGCTCCGTTTCTTCGTGGTTTGTCTGGAGGCAACACTGAATTTTTCATTTACTTCGTGAATGCCGATTCAATCCTCTGCTACCGATCAAGACTTCAGATAAGCTAAGATATTAGATATTGATGTCTTGAATGTTGTAGATGACTCGTATTGCATTGCATTGTAGGATGGTAGTTAGGTTTACTACCATTTTCACAAGATTCGGGACCGGGTCTCATTACTCGGAGTTAGAAGTGAGGATGACATGGTGAGTACTAAATTTAGCTCCAGCAATCTACCTGGGTGGATTCGTTTCCATTGTACCGTGGCGGTTGACAGACCGAGAGACTGAAGATGTGGGTGAGTCAAGATTATGTTTTTGTGGTACATATTATGGGCTTCTGAAATTATTGCGTCTTTGATGGTTTTCTTGCCTGTTGACCTGAGGATTACTGTATTTCTGACGTACCAGGGTAAGCCAGTCATTTTGTGCAGAGTGATGTTTTGGGTCGCTTCGAACTGGGTCCAGTGACATGGTTTAATAAGAGTGCTCCATGCTGGACCGGCGTAGGTTAGAATGGTACTTATTTACATTTTATGGATCATGAGTTTAGTTTTAACCGATAGTTGGCTTTGTTTGTTTAATATAGAGTATAGAGTAGTATATAAGCTCTAATATGCTTCGTCTTCAAGCATGTCCGATTTACATGTTAAGAAAAGTTAAGTTTAGCGTTAATTGTCACCCCTAGGTACTTTACTGATTTGCTCCAGTCGATAGCTTGATCATTTATTTTTAGTTGCTGGACATTTAATGGAAGTTTGTCTCCAAAAAGGACCGTAATGGATTTTTGGCGATTAATTGTGATTCTCCAGTCATGGAGCCACTTGAATGTTATGTCTAACTGGTTTTGAATTTGTTTGGCAGTGTGTGATTTGCTCATGCTTGAATAAAAGAACATTAATATAATGTATTATTATAAACCATTAATATAAATTTTGAATAGCAGTGGAGACAAGCATGACCCTTAGGGAACTCCAATTCGGTTTGGGTGAGGTGAAGAGAAGTTGCCTTCGATTTGGACACTGAACATTCTTTCCGAGAGAAAGGATATTATGATTTTTATGATTTGCATCGGAATGTTTAGATTTATCATTTTGGACAGTAGACCGAAGTGCCAAATTTTGTCGAAAGCCTTTTCAAAGTCTAAAAAGACGGTCGCAGTTCGGTCAATGAGACCTGTCAATTGTGCTGTGGTCGAATGGCCTTGGCGGAAAACAAATTGTTCCGACCTAATAATTGGGGCGGTAAGTTTCTTGAGGCGGATAAGTATTAGAATTTCAAAAAGTTTGACTAATGTGTTTAAGAAGAATATATGTCTGTGATTGGTCGGAATTTTCATGGTTTCCTCGGTTGGGAATCATTACGACAATAGCATGTTTTGTGGGAAAATGCTCTAGTCGGAGGCAACAATTGAACATTTTGGTTAAATGTAGGATCTTTTTGAGGAGTAGAGGAGTGCCGTGTTTGTTATACGATCGGGTCCGGGGTTTTTTTCTTTGAAAGAGTCTTTAAAGTTTTCCAGACTTCGTAGGGAGAGATCGGTTAGATGGGTTGTCGTGTGGTTGATGGAGGACTGCAACATTATCATGGACCATCTGGGTTATGTGGTTAATTCCAGGTGGGCAGGTAAACTGTTTTTCCAGTTCCGATGCAAATAGATTGGCTTTGGCTTAGGGGGGGGGGGTGTATATCAGACCTGACGGACCGAGCAGTGGTTAACTTGTTAGTTTCTTTTTAATGAGAGACCTGTTAATCCTAAAAAATTTTGGTTTGTTTGATCTGAGTTTTTCTAAGGCCATTGCCATATTTGTTATTATGATAGTTTTGTAACTTTGATTGGACTAGTTCAGTTTGGCGGTTCATCTGCGTTTCTCTCGTGTGTAGCCTCAGTCTACGGAGTCGTTCCTTTTTTGTTATTTTTGTCATAATTTCGGGAGGGAGATTTTTGTGGAGGTTCGTTGTTATGGTAGTTGAAAATTCATGAAATGGCTTCTTGAAACTTGATAGTAATTGTAGTGGCCGCTTCGTCTAGGGCATCTATGCATTTTATCTCGGGGTTTGTGTTTAATATTGAGTCGTGGAGTTTTTGTTGGAATCTATTCCAGTTTATTAGAGTCTTACTAGTGATGGGGGGAACGATGTCCTTCAATGTTCAGCATAATGGGGTTGTGGTCAGAAGAGAGCTGATTGAAGTATTTATTGGTATATTTTAGATTATTTACTTTTATTATCGCAATGTTGAGACCATCAGATCTGTGGTGATGGATATCTAGGTAGTGGGTTGAGGTTTCTGGAGTGACCACCATGTAGTTTTGATTTTCCATGTGTTTTTGGATCGATTTGTCTACAGCGTTTGTGACAGTGCTGTGCCATATCGTGTTTTTGACATTGAAATCACCAGCCAAGATGGTGTTTGCCATTGTGTCTAATAAGGTGGTCAGATCGTTTGAGAGGAGGATAGAGTTTGGGCTTTTATAGATAGCTCGGAGTTTTAATTCTTGGCCGTTAAACTGAATGTGAATAATGGAGTTTTCGATGGAAACTGTTGGTAAAAGTACAGAATGGTGGATGATGTTTCGTTTGATAAGAATGACAGTTCCACTGCAATTTGTGTTACCTGATAAAGGCCGATCATTTCAGTACGTATGAAAGTTTACATCATTGAATTTTTTCTTCAAGGTTAGGTGGGTTTCATTCAGTAAGACAATATCTATATTTAGATGGTTTATGAGTTGGGTTAGTTCGGCATGTTTATTGCCAATGCCTTGGCAGTTTTAATGAATAATTCGGAGGGAGTTATGCATTTTGGATCACCGTTAACATGACAATGAGAGCCAACAGGATAGTATCTTTCACGTCTGTTGAGACAGAGATATTTGAAATCGTACCAGTTAGGAGTTGGATTAGGGATTCTTTTGTGGTGTTGGGTAGTATGTTCTTATTTACATTTGCGTAAGATGTTGGTGAGTTCGATGCTTGTTGGGATTTACTTGATGTTGGAATCGAAGACGGTGAAACTTTTGGTGATTGAGTAGTGTTTGTAGGACGTCAGAATTTTTGAACAAGTTATACTTGTAATGAGTAATGGGGGCATTTACGGTGGTTAGCCGTATGTTCCCCACCGCAATTGCAATATTTTGGTGGTTGGTCAGCCGTTTTGTTGCAGTCTTCTGTTAGGTGTTCTTTTCCGCATTTTACGCATCGAGCTACGTGCCCGCAGTGGGCTAAAGAGTGACCAAAACCCTGACAGGTGAAATACAGAAAGGGGCCGGAGGTTTTATAGGCTTCAAAACGGATAGAGATGTAGAAAAGTGAAGTTATTTGAAAAATAAATTTGTTTCTTGCGTTGTTTATGAGAGTGAGCATAATAAACATCTGGAACTTGCGACCGTCTTTGATAAACTAATGTACAAATTTTGTTCGAAGTCGAATAGGGTAAGCTCTTCCTTAACTTGTTCTTCGGTGTATGAGGATGTATGATGATACCTCTGAGAAGGACTTTTAAGAGGCAGTCTTCTCTAAGGGCGAAAGTATGGAATGAGATATCTTTATCTTCTAATGTTTTTTGGATTTTTTCAAATGTTTCCTGATTTGACGCTTGGAGCTTTATTTGGTTTCTGATAAGTTTAGCCGTAACTTCAGAATCATTGAATTCGGACATAATTTTCGAAACAGCCTTTTGCCAGATGTCAGTGTTCAATATGATTAGTGGAGGACGATGGATTTTTGGTTGAAACGCAAGGAAGTCGGAACGTGTGTCGATTATCGATAAATCACTGGAGGAGGTAAACATTTTCCCGTCAGAAGGGGATGGATCAGTAAGAGATGGGGCTTTGGCTTGTTGTTTTGGTTTTCCTTTTTTGGATTTTGGTACTTTTGAGTGGAAAGTGTAGCATTTTGAAAATCTAGAGTGTTGAATTCATCATCGTTGGCGTTTTCGGAGTTACTGGCGACCTTACGGTTGGTTGCGGGGGGCGAATGTGGCTTTTGGTTCTGTAACTGGAGTTGTTGGTGGTAGTGTTGAGGAGTTTGATCGTTTGGTTGGATTAAGTTTGGGAGGGGGTTGTAGATTTAGGTCTGCGTCTGGGTGCGAGACTAGCTTAGCTTTCCCCATTTGTGGGAGGGGGGAGAGTGGCCGGATTTCTGCCGGTTTGGTACTAATAGGGATTTTTGGCCTGTGGCGCGTTGGATTGGGGAAGGATTGTTGGATGACCGTACGAGTCTGCCCGGGTGGGTCTCGCTTGGCCGCGCGTGCGTATTTTTTACATGGCGTCTGAGCAGCAACAAACACTCCACATAAATTATTATGTTGTATATATTTTGTAAATTTTAACATCAAAGTTTAATATAGGTACATATTATTGAATAAATATCTAAATAAAATATTTGTAATTCCATGTGTGTATATGTGTATTATTACATATAAGTTGTGTTGTGCGAATGAACACTTAGTGTTAGTACGCGTGCTTAACAGCCAGTCTGAGTAGCAAATACTAATGATAATCACTAAGCTTCGTATAAACCAAGCATTAGTCAGTTCAAAAGTTACTATAATATTATACTATATTAATATATTAATACACTATATTATAAGTTTAATTATAATTGTAATGCTTTTATTTTTTTACTTTTAACTTATCATAAAGATATAAAAAAATTTAAAGTATTAAAAACATTCAAAACAAAGCATTACAGAATATAAGAATATAACTTGTCACGGTTCATGTGAAAACTTATCATAAAGATAAAAAAATTAAGTAGTAAAAGTATTAAAGTCATTCTACTTAAGACTTGTTATTATAAATACGATAATCCATCTATAAAATCAGTATTATATCTATACTATTAATGCCATGGTACTCAGTCACGTGTCGAAGATTAAATTACTTTATAATATAAGGATATATTCCGATTTATAGTATATTATATTATTACTGTTAAAAAGAATAACAAAAATAAGTCAAAAAATATGGACAATATAATGTTTTTAATATAATATGTAATAAAATATTTTGGCATTATATTATTATCAGAGCTTTTCAAATCGTATTCAATAATGTACTCATTGGTGTATTAAATATACTTGTTAAAATGTATTATTTGACTTGAAATATCTGACTATTAGAAATGTCATATTCACACTCATGATCCATCATTACATGTTAATTAAACTTGCTAAAACCATCTAACAATGTGTATATGACATTGTAGGTACATTTTGGAGCCACTTTTTTAATTAATTTAACTTTTAATTTTTACAGCTAAGTTAGTTTTCACCCGGTATTATAGTTTAATTAAAACCTCAAAAACCTCGTATAAAAATATTATGTTTATAGAATAACCAACTAGGGACTTGTAGGAAATTTTCGGGCCTTTTTTAAGTAATTGATGTTTGAAGTACGTAATGCTATGTTCACTTCTAACATGACAATTTAATTAAAATCTGACAAAGACTTAGGCTAATTGGACATAAATTAAAATATATCCGAACTTTCTATTTAATTAATAGAGCATTGAACTTAACGCCAAGTTCACTGGTTGTTACAAAATTATTTATTACAAATTTACTTCAACCTTACATAAATCGTGTACTTCAATTTATTGGATTTTGTTATCATTTTTTAGAATCTTCAGTTAAATTTGTAAAATTTTAAAACATTTATATATATTATAGTATTCTCTATTTATTTTTATATCTTATAATTTTTTTTCATATTAGGTATATTTTATTTTAGAAATAATATATTGTTATTTATAATTAAAACTCAGTATATTATTTTTATTTTTATAGTTTTAAATAAAATTGCAAAATTGAAATTTAGGCAATAAGAGAACTTTAAAAATATCTAACAATTGTATTCAACAATCGTCATTATGTCGAGATTTAAAATTTCCTAATGTAAGAATCCTAATGTTATCCTTCGTTAACGTCAACGTATAATAATTATGTTGAAATTTTAGTTCTTTAAGTTTTTTAAACTTATCATAAAGGCATATAAATTATTATAGTATTAAAAATAATTAACTTCAGGCAATTTGAGATATGTTCTTAATGTATAAGAGAAACCTGTAGCTAAAAACCAGTACCTATATTATTCTGATGCTCAATTACATTTTAAGGATTTATAAATCAGGAAAGCATTTAAAAGGGTTGTGATAGGAGAATTCAAATTAATTTAATTGACAATTTAATGTAGGTATATACATCAGAATTTCAGATTTCTCTAGGTTACTGTACTTTATCCATCCTTTTTTCTCATAGGTTATTACCTAAGTATGTATTTTTCCTCTAACCATTTTTCTTTACAAACTTAATTTATGAATATGCTGTTGTTGTATTTTATTTAATGTCAGAGAAGGTTTTTAAAAATATGCGTTTCTTATTTTTTATGTAAATACTTATAATAATAATGTACCATTTTTAATTTTGTTAATTTGGATTCGTTTCGTTTAGTTAAAAAAAATAAAACAGTTTTCTCAAATAATTAGAGAAAACATTTACTGTGCCTTTACAATATACAGTGTATATAACAATAGTAAATACTGCATAGTATAATAATAATAAAATATATTGTTTATTCTCTTGAAGTCTCGTATATTGTATAAGATAACAATATTATTGCTAATCGACCTAAGCGTTAAACATGTTTACGTAATTGACAGAATGCACGCAGTGCGGACACGATTCGTTACAGCAAAGTTAATTACGGAATATGTCTGTACATTTTTAAACTTTTGATATGATATACAAACTCTTTTTTGAAAGAACATGATTATGAATAGTTATTATTGTTACTAATTATTTTATGTGTGAAATTCTACCTGAAACTTGTAGACAAAAACAAATGATAATCCTTTCCTTACATATATAATATATATTATATAGCATATATTACCTAATATATTGTGTATATATGTATTCTAACGTAAAATAAAATGTACGTTTAAAGAGACGAATTTATGAAAAGCACGTTAAATATAATTATAAAAAATATGAATACAAATTACAAATAAAATTACGATCTGAAAACTTTAATTTTGGGTAATTTCTTATACAAATCATGTGTGGCATTGAATTATTATAAGTTCTTATAAATGATCAAATGTTAAATGTTACCGATTAGGTCTCAAAATATTTTTAAAATAACTAAACGAACGTTCCACAACAACTGATGTAATTTGTGCATATTTGAAGACCGCGATATCTAAAATCTGTCATTCCAAATTTTTAAAAGGATATCTACCAATCATTATATCACTGATAATCTGAAAATCAATAAAGTCAGGAATTATTTCTGTAATAGTATACATTTTCCTTTTTTACGATGCCCCTTCTATTTGTCAATTGACGAGTTTTAATTTTTCTATTGCTGATTCGACAATTTGCATACTCTTGTAATGAATGCCAATAATAGTAATCACTATTATGTAGCCAAGATGTTTGTGTTATTGTCTTCATTGAGAACTTTTTCTACTAAGTTATTTAGTTTTGAAAATATATTTAGTATATATTAGAATTCTGGGTATTCATGAATGATATGTTGAGTGGTTAAGTCACATAGACATTTATTGCATGTGGGTGTTAGATCTTTACTAATTAAGAATGCATAGGTTAAGAATGAATGTCCGATTCTTGCTCTTGTTAAAGTAACCTCCTGTTGTCTATTGAAGTGTTGATGTATGTGCCATTTTTTTGTACTCTTTTTAATCATTTTTAATTTTTTAGATTTGCCATGCCATGTTTACTTTTTTATTGATGGAAACTTTAATGTTATTATATGGTATGTCAGTGATTGTAGGATGAGGAATTGTTCTGGTCACAAGATCTGCTGACTTATCAGGTATCTCATTACCGTATATATCAAGATATGATGGTATCCACACGAATTGAATGGTTTTTTTTTTTTATGTGTATTTTAGTTTGGATATTTTTTGTTATTTAATTGGTTGGGAAGGTGTTTTTCAGTTTCAGGAGGGTGGTGTGTGAATAACTTGGGATTAATATATTATTTGATACTATCATATTGATTGATATAATTTCTTCGTAGACAGCGTAGTTTTCTGCTGAAAAAATACTGCTTTCAAGAGAAAGTTTATGCTGAATAGCAGTATCTTCTTAATAATTGTAAATCATACTCTATGAGAGAAATTTGGTGCGTCAGTATAAATATGATTGAAGTTGGAGAATTTTTCTTGCATGAAAATGGGAAGTGATAATTAATTAATAAACAAAGTAATGATTGTTTGTCCTCAAATTCTACTATTTTATCTAGAATCGACAAATTCTGTAAACTTTTGAATTCTACCAATCAAAAAATTGACCATTTAGTTACAGAAAATAAATTTTTTCGTGAAAAAATTTCTGTTTTAGAATCTAAGATTCTTAAATTGAAATCTGAAGTTACAGCTATTAATAATAATGTATTTACTTCTGAAATGCTCAATGAATTACAGGATCGTCAATCAAGAGAAAAAAATGTAATCGTTTTTAACGTTCCTGACTCCGACGATACGGTTAATGACGATAGTGTAATTAATGATATGTTCTCCAAAATTGGTACACCTATTACTACTTCTAAAATTATTCGTTTGGGTAAAATTGGACCAAAACTTCGTCCTATAAAAATTGTTTGTGTTCAAAAATCGGACGTTGGTTTAATCCTTAAATCAAAAAATCGACTTCGAAATTTTTCTCACATGCGAAATTTCCATATTGCAGTGGATTGGACCTGATCTCAATGTATTTTCTACAATGAAGTACGTAGTCAACTTTCTTTACGTAAAAATAATGGTGAAACGGACTTACGTATTACTTACATCAAAGGAGTTCCTACTATAATTCCAAAAAACTGAATTTCGTTTCAAGTGGTACCGTTTCTAATTCTCTTGTAAATTCTTTGAGTGTTGTATCTAATAAAAACCATTTAACAATAGATGGCTTATTTCAAAATGTAAGGGGGATGCGTACCAAATTAGATCAAGTACGTATTAATGAACCATCATTTAATTTAGATTTTTATGTAATAGTTGAAACGAACTTAAATAATAATTTCCACTCTTCTGAGTTAGGATTTTCTTCTTATAATATATTTAGATGTGACCGTGATTATATTAATTCTAGTATTAGTATTGGGGGTGGAGTTCTTATCTGCATAAATAAAAAATTTTCTTGTTTAACTGTGCCGTCGTCTAGTTATGATTTTGAACAACTTTTTATACATGTAAAAATTGGCGTTAAAGATTTAATAATAGTTGAAGTCTATTTTCCTCCTAAAAGTACTGATGACACTTTTATATGTTTTTTCAATTCTCTAGAGTTTGTTAAGTCATCTTTTCCGAATAGTGATTTGATTATTTGTGGCGATTTTAATTTTCTTAATTTATTTTGGGTAGTCGATAATAATTATGTTCGTTGCCAAGGTCGTGTTTATATGCAAGCAGCAACGATTTTAGACGAGTTTGCTTATCATAATTGTCGTTAGTTTAATAGATGGTATAATTTGTCGGGCTCTTTGTTAGATTTAATATTCTCTAACATATCCAATGTTTCTGTAGTTAATGATACTGATAAAGCAATTTTACCTTTAGACACTTTATATCACCCAGCTTTATATATAAAATTTAACATTTCTTCTAGTTTAATAAAAATCAAATATAACTCGTGTTTTTTTATTTTCGATGTTCTGACTTCTTTGGATTATCACAAGCACTCAATACTTGTAAATAAGATTTAATTTTTAATAATCTAAATATTAATGAAGCTACGTCACGTTTTTATTCAATTATTAACTCTTATATTAATATTTTTGTCCCTAAAGTTACCAAAAAAAGTTCTACCTCTACTTCTTGGTATAGTAACTACTTGAAACATTTAATTATCCGAAAAAAGATTGTTCATAAAAAATTTAAATGTTTTAATAACCTTGATGACTATAATTTATTTAGTGACTTACGTCGTAAAATAAAAATCGAATCTATTTTATCATATTCGGCTTACCTAACTCGTACTCAAAATGATCTACTTCATAACCCAAGACGTTTTTGGAATTTTGTACGTTCTAGAAAACAAGAAAATTCTTTTCCACAAACTATGGTTCTTAATAATATTTCTGCCAGCTCTGGCCAAGATATTTCGAATCTTTTTAGTACATTTTTTAGTTCTGTTTACGGTCCGAAAGTTCCTTCACATATTCCCGAAATTCCTTTTTTGTGTGACTCAGTTGATTTAAATATTATTGATTTTACTATTGGTGATATTTTTTATGGTTTAGGTCTTCTTAAGCCTAAATGTTCCTACGGTCCCGATGGCATTCCACCTATAATTTTACGTAATTGTCGTTATTCATTAGCTTTATCCCTTTATATACTATTTAAACTATCTTTATCCTACAGTATTTTCTCTGATGTATGGAAATCGAGCTATATTCAACCAATCTTTAAATCCGGTAATAAGTCAAATATTGAAAACTATAGACCTATTTCAATTTTATCGTCAATCCCAAAGTTAGGTAGGTCTACACTCACACATTTAGTTTCATTTCATTCTACTCTGCTCGAAGCTATCTAATCTGGTTTACAAGTCGACGTTATATATACCGATCTCAAAAAGGCATTCAATAGTGTCAATCATATTTTACTTTTAAATAAATTAAAACATATTGGTGTTTTCGATCCTTTACTATCTTGGTTTGAATCGTATCTCACATCCCGGATTCAAATTGTTAAAATCCATAATTACTTTTCTTCTCCTATATTTGTAACTTCTGGCGTCCCACAGGGTGGACATTTTTCTCCGTGGCTGTTCAATGTATTTATTAATGATGTGATTCAATGCTTTCCCGCTTGTAAGTTTTTACTTCTGGCAGATGACCTAAAAAATTTTAATGTTATAAATAATGTTTCCGATAGCATCGACCTCCAAAAATGTTTAAATAATTTCTTCCAATGGGGCTTACAAAATGATTTAACCATAAATATTAATAAATGTAATTATATCTCTTTTTCTCGAACACACACTCCTTTTACTTTTTCTTATAATATTAATTCTATCCCTCTTATTCAGGTATCATTTATTAATGACTTAGGTGTTATTTTTTCTTCTGACTTATCTTTTAATAATCATATAGACTTCATTAGTCACAAATCCGTGAAAATACTTGGTTTTATAAATCGTAATACTTCGGGCTTCTCTAATATACGCACGTTAACTACTCTTTATATATCGTTGGTACGTTCGATTCTTGAATATGCTTCTATAGTTTGATCTCCTTTTAATGTCTCATCTATCGAACGTACTAATAAAATTCAAAATAAATTTTTAAAAATGGTATCATTTCGTTGTGGAACTAACTCGACTTATCTAAAATCTCTAACCGAGAGACGTATCAATTTTGATGTTACTTTTATTTTTAAATTATTTAATGGTCTTATAGATGCTCCCGACCTACTCTCAAAGTTACCTTTAGCTGTTCCCTCGTATAATTCAAGATACCCTATTATTTTTAAAT
>JAIPRL010003305.1:0-48398 GCA_025469235.1 Pemphigus obesinymphae | reverse complement strand
ATCGAAAGAAGGACGACGGTTAAACACAGATAATTATGTTTATTATATTGTATTTTTTAATAAATGACGACTACTGCTACCCGAGAAAATTTTTTTTGTGAAGCGGTTTTTAAATTTTCTTAAAAATTTTCTATATAATGAAGAACTCGTAAACATTTTATATGTGACGTACTCTTAAGTGGAATGATTATTATTTTTCATTGGATATATGGGCCCTTTGACCAAATCGTGGACTAGGCCTTTTGATGCCAGTCCGACACTGCCTACCTATATAAAATAACACATTTTAAAAGAATACTAAATGTATTTGTGTTAGCATATCAATACAATATATATAATAATATAATGATAAGTTATATTAGAAGAAAATTTAAGTAAATTAATTCACTGTAAAAAATTAAAAAATCATATGGAATGTAAAATCACGTGGCCCTTATTATCACAAAAATGACAACTCTTTATAAAAACTATATTATTAAACCATATAAAATGAATTATTGTAAGTTTATTTTATTCTATGAATAGCGAATGCAAAATTAATTATTCATTTATTTGTCTGTCTTATTTTATAGTGTATATTGTATACTATATATTTATTACATATTATAGTGTGATTTGTTTTAAAAAATCGTGGGTTTGGTTGATTTTAATTTATATAATTGAATCCATGCTAAAAATATACACAAATTAAAATTCACTATAAAGTTATACAATATATTATATTAATTAATAATAATATACAAACACACATTCTATTTTCAGGTTTATGTTAATTTTACTTTATATAGTATTATATTATAATTTAAAAATTATAAGTTGGTGTAGTACCGTTCGCTATATTAAATTTATAATATATCTTCTTCGAGAGCATTTTCATCTTCTCTCGTAATTCTCTCAGAAAACCAACCATAACCCGATTCCCCGATTCCTTAAATCCGATTTATCTGACAAACCCCCTGCAATATATAATTTTCTAATGTAACTTTCTACTTATCATATATTATAGTCCTCATGACAGTCGTGACTTATCTAAATTTACATTATTATAAAATAATTTAATATAATATAATACCTATGTGAATACTTTATATGTCATATTTTAACAATATTAATTGACGTAAACAATACGTTTTAATAATAAAATTAATATTTAACAATTTTTATATTATATGGAATCGATTGAAGGTGGTTGGTTACAAAATTCTAGGTAAAATACAGTTATAGATATATGAATTTCACGTTTTTGTAAAAACTTAAGTCATATAACTGTAAAAAAAAAAAATCAAAAAAAAATAATAAGGGGTTGATAATGGCGAAAAAACTATGGAATAAAAATTATAATATACAACATATAATCTGCATTTATTTATATATATATATATATCTTTGCAATTATAGTATACCTATATATTATAGGTTCAATCGTATAGTACTTTTAAATTGTTAAGTAGGGTGTTTTTAAAATTTAATCTATAAATTGCAATACGCATATAAGTTTTATATACAGTATATACAATATTATAAAATATTTTTATTTTATTTGCCATAATGTACTTTCAAATAGTATCCTTTATTATTAATAATAAGTTTAAATTTACGTATAAAAGTCGCGATCTCGACATAAAAGTATAATAGAACCATTTTATTATTGTACCTATACACGCCAGAAAATGTATATGATAATATAATATAGTTTTATCTATATATAGTCATTACGACTCGTCTTAATATTATTGTTACCGTATTTATACGGAACCTATTAATGTAACAAGATTGCAATATAGGTACTTGTGGACAGATTTGTGGTCACGGGTGTACCTCTATAGGTACCTATATATATATATATATCTGGATTTTGCAAAATTTCAAATCGTGGATAAAATGTAATTTTGGACGTTGGAAATGGTCGTGAAACTATAAAATATACACGTAGGTATATTATATGGACGGTGCCCGGGTAAAAGCGAATGAGTGCAAAAATACTATACTTCCGGGAAATTACAAAAAAAAAAAAAAAAAAAAAAACTGTCAAAAACATCCAAAAGTTAAAATTGTTTATCAATATTTTTCGCTACATTATATAATAATATGTTTGTCGATGTTTGATGTTTTTCCACGCCGATCGATGTGAATTATTATTAAAGTCTACAAGAATTCGTAAAAGAAATTTTTAACACGGACTTATTCCCTTTTACCCGGGCACCGTCTGTATACTGTATGTGGTGTACAAGGGTATATTATAGGTATATATTATAAATCACACGCCGCCACCGCCACCGGTATTCGCCACTGATCGCCGCCGTGACTAATGGCATCGCGAATCGCGGCGGAGATAGCAGCACGCGGTGGCGGTGTTTTTCGTCCTGTTCGCCGGCGACTGTGTATATATATATATATATATAATATTCGCGAGCGAACCAGGCGAGCGCAGACAATGAACGCGGGGGAGCGTGAAAATAAGGAAAATTGCCGTTATATATGAAAACCCGGGACCGGGCACAATATAATAAATAACGGGATATCTGGACTGGAAGCCGCCGGGGCGAACGAGCGTTACGGGGGTAGTTTATTAAACATCGGAAGGCGGCTGGTGGGCGGCCATGTTCCCCTGGCCCCCGTCCGTCCACGCCGCTGTACCGCCACCGCCGCATCCACGGTCGTCGTCCATTAGTAACCTCTGGCCGGCCGGCCGTCCGGTTATCCCGTCGCACCCCACCACGGTCATATATCATCCACCCCCTCCCGTCCGTCCGCCGACACCGACAACCCAAAAACCGCTTCAAAAGTTATCCCCGCCACACACATATACGCACAACACACGCTGTACACTGCGCGCGAATGTTTGTGTTTCGCATTTTGTTTATTTGCTCTCTCTATACATATACATATACACACACACACACACACACACACTTTCTCTGTGCCGCAGACGAGGGCGAGACGACCGGAAAGGAATCGCTATTTTTCCCCTTTTTTTTTTCTTTCTGGAAAACCACTACTACTATATGTGCTGTACACGGCCAATGCGACCCTGCAAAGAGAATAATATATAGTCCATCGTATATGTTTTTTTTTTTCCCCCGAAAAATAAACAGTCTTCCGAGTATATAATATATTATCATATGTATGACATGTATATACTATATATATATATATACTTTATAACTAACCCAGCATACGCCAATAGAACCGGCAGGACCGGTCGGCCCGTCGAAAACCCGTTGACCGTTTTGGGACAAAAGATATATATATAATGTCCTGTACATGCTAATCGCGGGCACACGTCTGTATGACCCGAATGTTTTAACCTCTTCCCTCCCATTTACATAGGTAGATAGCACAATATTTCCCCATGGAGAAACTAACGTCCGATTAATCTAGCTACATGATTCATCCAATTCAACAGTCAATTATATTTCGAACATCCGACCAAACCAATAACGTAAAGACATAACTTAAACTATGGACTTAGCTTGAAACAAATTATATAATATGTACATATAGTATATATACAATATACATATTATATAATTTATTATTTATATATTATATAGATACCTATAGTATTGATTCGAGATGGGCCAATTATTACTATTTTCTAAAATGTTAACAAACTGGACCAGACAAAATAATTTTTTACAATGAGAAAAAGCGTACAAGCGTCTAATTGACCATTCAAAAAAACAATATATATATATATTATAAAATTAAGGATTGGTTCTACAATAACGATTAATCGATATTCATTGATTAAGTACATTTTGAATACTTTTTATTCCGGAAAATTAGCATAAAAATTGGTCTGGAACGTTTTTACTCCCTGCATATGCCCTGAACGTCAAATAATGGAAAATGTAAAAAAATCATGTCTCAAATATATGGAAACAGTATGTGAAGATTTTTTTCAAAAAAATGAATGTTCTATTGATCTAAAATAAAAATATTCGCAATAATTATGTATTGTAATGATAAAAATAAAATAATAACAAATAGATCGATAAATAATTATTACATAAATACAACTTATAAAAATGTTTAATATTTAAGCTCCTTGAAGTAATGGAAAAATGTATTTTTAGGTTTTATAATTATATAATAAATTAAAAGTTGTTGTATGCTATCTTTGAAATATTATTTTATATTTTATATATCTTTTACAAATAGTTTTATATAATGTTTTGTAATCATTTCGTAATTTTTATAATACTAGAGTTATTTATTTTTAAAGTTTTATTCGCGTTTATTCAATGCTAAATATAAAAAATATTTTTCAATTTAAAATAAATAAATGTATATTATCTTATGTTACATAAGTAGATATGGGGTCTTATATATATCCCCACGCGCCTATGAACGTTTAAATAAGGTACTGCTTAAGGGTTAATATAATTGACCAAATTAGATATAATATGTAGGTATATTATATTAATCGTAGACTATAACTAAGTAATAACTATACATATATTAACTGAACGACTCAATCTAAATTGATGATAGTATCTAATATTATTTATAAATTATTTGTTTAATTTATTGTTTTTATAATATATTATATTTTTACAGTAGGTATTGCATATTTACTTTAAAAACTATATATTATATAACTTAAATCTTTAAAACTATCAAAGTTTAACATATCATTTTAAGCACGGTACACATAATACATATTATGTTTTACGAATTTATTACAATAGGCATATATTTTTGGTGGAAATCCTCCGATTAGTGGCTAGTTCAATTTGTTTGCTTAATAATTTTGCATTATTAATGTAAGAAGTGTCCTGAAGTCTGCAGTTACGATAAGTCGTCCGAAAGGATTAGCCGGAATTTACGGAGTTAGCGGATTTATAAGTGCATTGAGTTGGGTATTTAGATATTTAAATTAGAAATTTAGAGTATTAGAAATTCTCAACTTTCATTGGCATGAGTTTCGTTATAGAAAAAATACATTTTACCTTGTGAATCGATATTTATAAATATTAGATATAGCATTGATATAATTGATAAAATATATTATATAATCGAATCAAATTAAAATTAAAATCAAATAAAAATATGTACTTTTTACTTTTCAGTAAACAATAATCAACGATCTAATCACATGAATAAAAATAATTTTACAATCGATACATGCATGAAAAAAAGAAATAGCCAAATAAGTAATGTGAATATTTAAAAATATTTAGATATTGTCTGTATTAATTATTTATTTTATGCCAGACATAAATTTATATAAAACCATCAAAATCTGCATATCAATAATTTTATTATTTTTATATATTAATAACATTTTATACTAATGCAGTATTACTAAATAACTTTATTTATAAATATAAAAAAATAGTTTGTACTTTGTATGCAATATAAACTAATAGTTACATTTATGATATTTAAATTAAAATAAAAAACAGTGTTTACGTTTAAAATACGAAATAAATTTAAATAGGTAGGAAAATCGACCCAAACAACAATAAGTATTGGAGTAATATCTTTAATGGTTTTAAAAGTTTAATTAATTCATCAAATTAAGTAGATTATAGTGACTAAGAAATAACTGCGGTTGTTATTGTTTATTTGAACTTTGGTGTTATTAATTCCCTTGTGTGAATGCGTTTAACATTTTTAAATTATTTATTTATTATTATTATATAATTGGTACCTATATTTATTAAGGCTATAGGTAAATTACATAATTATATTATAATAGTGTATACATACAAGTGCCAAGTTTTCGAATTTTAAACATTTATAATACATTATTATACAGTTTGATTATTATTTTTATTGTCTTGCTATTCTACCAGTTATTACATTATATTCTTGTTATATTGTTATTGAAAGTTTAATTGCATTACTAAACTCTTGTTGGGGGTAGTTTTTTTTAAGATGAATATAAGACTTTATCCTACCGCCTACGTACAGTGTACAACCGAAAAGGATAGATGGTAATAGTAATTTAATATATCTACTATTACGTTGAAATTTCAATCACGAGACCCTATGAATATATATATATATATACATGTATATAGCTTACCCTAATGACGTGTAGACATGACATAACGGAAACTCTGGAAAATTTATTATTAATATCAGCACACAGGGGTGAGAGGGGTAAAAATAAATATTTGTAACTCTAGTTTGATTGATAAAAAGTTTATAGGCAACGAAAGCTGAGAAGAATATTCTTTTTTTTTTTACTACAAAAGATTTTGTATTATTAAAGTTCATAAACCCTAATTATTAAAACTATAAAATATAAATGTACAGGAAATAAAAACATTTTTCAAAGACAGTAAAATTGTATTGAGATAAATTTAAATGGATTTCGTTATTAGCATTCCAGATGTACAATGTACATCGATATTGAAATTAAATGGGAAATGATCGTTGAAAACATAATAAAATATAACGAACAAAAGAAATTATATTATTACAGTTATTTTGTTGTTTATAATATGCAACAGTTAAGGATTTCCAAAAAAAATATGAAGAGTAGAGACGTATAATTTAATTATTGTAGTATATCTAAGTATTATTCCATAATAAAATAACAAAACATTTATGATAATACTTATTTGCATATTATATTAAAAACAATAAATAATAACATTGTATCAGATTATATAGCTGTCCTGTACAAATAGTTACGTATACGATTAAAAATTGGTACATACAATTTGGAATTTATATTTTTAAAATTTGACAAAAATATACATGCATATAAATCATAAATATGTATTGTGCATATAAGTTTAAAAAGTATTTATATAACTATAGGGATATTTAGTTATTTCTTTTTTTTCTTTTATGGACAATTTTCCAATTTAGAATATAGTACTTAATAACGATAACAATAATGAAAGAAAATAATAGTTAGTTAATAGATGATATACAATATATGAGAACATATAGAATAAAAGTGAAAAAAAAAAAGAAAATAATAATATTAAAAATATTAAAACAATGTAGCATAAAGATAATGTAAAGATAAATAAATATAGATATATAAGATAATATTAACAATAAAATACAAATTTTATATAAAGGAAAATAGTAAATAATTTACTTAAATAGATTATGATCATTAAGATATATTATTGCCACGAGACATTAAAATATTGATTGGGCGATTAACATGTAATTTTGTGAGAACTGAGGAATATAAAATAAATGATTATTGCGGGTGTTATGTTTAGATACTTTAAAGTTTAACAGGCTTAATAGAAAAAGGTCATCAATTTCATTATTTAATAGTTTACAGAGAAAACAGTTGTAAGCAGTAATCCTACGTGTTTTTAAAGTATCCTTTAAGATCTTAAGATTTCTAGAATATTTTCATAACCTGCAATATGAGGAGTTCTAGCTATATTGCATTTGTATAGCATATAAATCGAAGGACTTTATTTTAGATTGTACAAGTTGGTTGTTATGTACAATGCTATTATTATCCCAAATTATTGTTACATATTCCAGTAAGGAACGGATAAGAGAAGTATAGAGGCATTTGAAGATGAAAGGATCGTTGAATTCTGAGTAATTACGTTTAATAATTCCAAATATGGACAGAGCTTTATCTTAGATCGTTAGTATGTAGGTGTTCAGTAGTAATTTTGAGTCAAATAGTATACCTAAATATTTGACTAAGGAGGAACGAATAGATTTTATATTATATTGTTTCCTTTATTTTTTTCGAACATAGAAAAGCCGAAATAATTAGTAGTAGTATATTATTATATAGATACAAATAAAAATATATTCATTTAAAAACGGCAAGTGTATTATAATATGATAAAAAATTTTAATTTTTACTAAATATTGTATTTCTATTGTTTTCGTAAATAATTTTTATTGGGGTTTATTCGTTTCGGGTAGAAAAAATATAAAAAATAAATTAAAAACCATATTACCTGCAACGTCATTGAGGCTTGTGTATTTAAATCATCGTTAATAAACACTTGAACTTTTGTTCATTTTTAAACGTCGTTTAATGCGAGTAATTTAAAAGTTTTACACCCCAAAATATATTATTAAGTACATACATTTTCTCCTTGAGTATGAACTTAACATTTCTTCGCCATATGTTTTGACTTCATACCAAGTATACGTTCCGTTCGATATTTGATTTTTCCTAAGGTGGGCATTGACCAGTTAAAAAGTTAAAGTTAATTTTTCCATTACCATCTAATTAACTTAAGTTTAAATATAGTTTAAATTTTCATGATCATAACTTATATATATATTGTTATTTATTTTTTAATCATCTATTTAAGACATTATAGTTTGTAAGTTTAAGTATTAGTATGTTAATTGATTAAGATACCGAACTATTCTTGCGAGTTCGTTATACATAATATTTCAATCAATCCGATACAAGTACAACAATCAAAATTAGTTTTTATATTTGTTTATGATACTAATAGTGAGTACATACCTATTAATTTATATGTGTATTTACATTTTTACATGTCATATACATTTTTTTTTTAAATATTAATATCTTCTTCTTCTCCTTCGCCATTCTTCCTTGTTATTAATTAGGGTCGGCCAAAATATTTTTAAATTTAAAAAAAATTTAAATTTTTAAATATTGTTAAAATTTTTAATGTAATATTTTTTTCCGTCGTTAACTTTGAACTCAACGAGTTAAAATTATTGTTAATTAAACTATTATTTGTATTAACAACTTTGAATTTTTCATTAGCGATTTCCCTTTTTTTTTCATGCCTACAAACGTGCATTATATATTATTATACACTATATTATTTAGGTATACGCCAAAGTGGAAAGTAAGTTTTCGTGTAATATAATAATAATAAGTTTTAGTGGCCGGACCGTAATAGTATATATAATATATAGTAGCAGTAGTAGTAATGTATATGTCGGAGCGGCGGAGGTGGAGGAATATATAACCATTAAAAAGGTCTGCAGAAAAGGAGAGTTGCCCAAGATCATAAATCACTGTGCGACGTGGCGGTGTTGGCGGGCGCGCACAAAGGTCCGGTGGAGGCGGTGGAGGCTTTTGCTGCAAACGAGGGTTGGCTCGCTGTCCGACATCACTCTCTGTCTAGTTTCGGTCAGCACGCGACGCCGAGGCAACAGCAGCTACTTCCATTTACTTAGGGTGTGTATACGTGCGCGCGCGCGTGTGTGTGTGTGGGTGTTCCGACCCACCTCGCACTCACACTCTCACATACATCGGTAGCCGTTCTTACTTCTACACCCCCCCCCCTCATACATAAACACACATACACATTTACGTACACGTCATTAGTCCCCGATGCTGCCCGAGAACGCCGAGGTTCGTCTTTGTGTACGCGCGTGTATATATAATAAGTTTAAGCCAGGCCGAAGCAAATTGTTGCCAACTATTTTTGATAAATGTTTCTCGAAAAAACTGTCAAAATTGTGGAAAGGCGTGTACGTCCGCGTTTTAATATCAAAAAAACCATGTTTTAAGCGAAGTTTTAAGCTTGAGATTCGTATGAAACCATAAAAAAAGATACATCAGCTACCCATTAATAGAATAAATATATACATATATGTATAATTTAAATGATTTTAATCGTAATAAGATTTAGATCTTTTGTCCGAGGAGCTAATGCATTACACAAAATATAAATGTTTTAATTCATTATGTATTAATATCTTTCTTTTGGTAATGAGTGATAAATACTGCCTAGGTATCTACTCATTAAAATGTTGAACGAACCGAATTAATTAGTCGGTGACCACTCACCGAATGAAGAAACAAAAGATGAATTTTAGAAATGCCATACCTGTTGAAGAACGTTAGACGATCATAGTGAAAACACGCCACGATTATATTAATACAGGTGTACGGTGTACGAATATGTTGTTAACAAAAATCGCATATTCAGTGCTAAAAATATTATTTCTGATAAGTTTCGAAACATCTCTACCGCTTCTAATGTAAAACATTGAACATACAAGTAGCTAATAAGAAACTTTTTTTAAGAAGAGTTTATCTGTTTTCGATAATTCGTGGAAAATTCGTGCTGTCCACAGTATTACTTAAACTCGGGTGCAGCTTTATTTTATTTTTTACACAAAAACCTGATTAAAATATGATAAGATAATTTATTAGAAAAAATAATTTTTATTATAAACACTTCAAACTATAAAGCAATGTTTACATTATAAACATTATAAATATTATGCATTTGTATCATCGATACGCATTTAATATACACTACTTGCAAAAGTCTCATTATTATTACATTTTAGACTGAATCCACGACGATAATTGGAAATTATTAAGTTGACCAAAATTAATAAAAACTGTTAATTGTTTTGGCTAAAATGTTATAGTATACCTATAGCTTAACTCTAAAGTTATTATTGTATAGGCTTAAATGTAATTTTGAAAAAAATTTACTTAGTACGATTACATCCTAGCAGTAGTTTTTAGAGTGAATAGTAAATATTTTTGATATTATTATACAAGAAATATATATATGTCGTACATGATGTATGGGTTGTTTATTCTAATTTCGTTTTGTATACTTTAAAACCCGTACAATAATATTATAATGTATGCTTAATATCCGCGCTAATAAACGTACCTACTAATGTAATATGTATAGTGTGCACTATGTAGTGATGACATTTTTTTTTTGACACACCAATCAATTTACTTAAATAAATTAAATAATTTTTTTTAAATATCTCATTATAAAAAAGGCACATTGATATAAAGTAATATTATCTGGTCCAGTTCATTAACATTATAATTTATAATGTAACTAATCAGTGGGTTTAAGACGTTTTATTTGTATTATGGTTTTGTTGACAAAATTATGGATAATATACGGAATACCAACTAGTATAATATGTAAATGCATATATATATAAACCCTGCATCGTTATGCATATTCTTTGGATTTCTTATTCATATAGAATCTTTGGAATTTTGTAGTGGTGGGGGGGGGAAATCCGATGTTATCCAGAGTTCAAGCCCCGACTAAAGTGTGTCAAATAAATGGTTAAAGACGTGACAGTCCGTGATTTGAAACCATATAGGTATATTGAAATTTTAAAATAATAAAAATTGTAATATCTTATTTAACCCATAAAATATGTTAAATGTCAATTTTTCAAATTGATTAAAATACAAAGAAGTAAAACACATTAAGGAAAAAAAATAACTTATTCAATTTTTTTAAATTTAAACTTATTACTATGATATTTTATGTATTATATAGTTACTGCGCAAGGCCAAATGGTTGAGTTTTTCTATGATCGTTTTTTCACTAAATTGTAAATTGAATGTTCAAAATATTATACTCCAAAGAAATATTTACCTATGTATCATTTTTGTACAATTATTATTATTTCCACAAAAATAATATTAAAATCATTTATTAGATATAATAATTTAATAAATTGAAGACAATTGTGTTGGCTTAATTTAGATCTGTAGGAAAAATGTAACTGTTATATTATAATTACGTTGTTTATTAGTAATTTTCAATTTTGAAATCCTATTATGTTGTAACTTATTTTATTTTATAGAAAATAAATCGTGGATTTAACATATTAGAAATTAATTACAGTGGTTTATTAAATTTTTCGTTGAAATTGAAATAATATAGTATAATATACACGAATGATGAAGTCGAGTAGTAAGTATTTAAAAATGCTCAATACAGAAATCAGTCATTATAATCACTACCGCATCGACGTAGAAACAATATTTTCACAAAACCAATTATAAAAATCCGCCATGGAATCACATTTATATAATAGGGGATATATTTTTATTTTGGGGAATATTTACTGGTTTTAAAATAGAAATATAACCTTATAACAATTATTTTCCTGGAGCCCCTACACAAATTTATAATATCCACCACTGGTAAACGTGCAATATACAAAGAGTATTTTAAAAGTTTACAAGTTTAAACTATCCCCAAACTTACTTTGAAAATTAATAAACAATAAGTAATTATCTCCAGTCAAAATTAAATTTAACTTAACAAATCTAGAATTTACTATTCACACTAAAATATATATATATATTCATTTTATAAAAAATAAAGCCCTATAACTGCTTGAATTTTTATACCGAAGTTGTATTGACTTCAATGATAAAAATGCTTTTGTTTTAATTTATTATTCTTCGGTGAGCTCAATTTTAGATTATGGCTCTATTATCTGGTCACCTTACAAAACTTGTTTGAAAACTGCACTAGAAAAATTTCAGAATAAATTCTTACGTTTTCCAGCTTTTAAATGTAATATATCTAGAATTCCCCATTCATCGTACTATCCTTTACTTACTTATCTAAATCTTGAATCTCTAGAGCAACGCAAAATCAGACTTGATTTATATTTCGTTTTATTTTAAGTTATTAAATGGATATATTGACTGCCCTAACTTCTTAAGTCGTCTAACTATCCACCATTCCTCTACTCGCAACCGATCAACGAACCTATTTTATTTAAAATCGCAAACTACTAATTATGCCACTAACACATCACTGTTAATTTTTAATATTATTAATATTTATAAAATTGATCCGTTCGGTTCAACTTCTTTTTTTTCATTTAAAAATCGTGTTTCTATAAATCTAAATTTTAATATTTTAATTATGATAGTGTTCATTCATTTATCAGTATATCTTAGCATATTATTGTTCGGTAAAACTTTAACCTTTGAGGCTTTTACAGTATCATATTATATATATATATATATATATATTATTCTAAACATAGATATACATAATTTATAACATCTGCAGTTACAACAGTATATTATATTAAAATATACGATCGAATCCGAAATGTACAGAACGATTAATAAATAAGGGTTTGGTTTTATAGTGACACTGGACTAATGGGATTAAGAAAATTATTTTGCGCGTATCTCTCGGCGTCCCATCGAGTCCCTTATGATACCCGACGTAGGGTGAAGGCAGTAGATGATGGTTTTTTTATTATTTGACGCTAAGCTGCCGCGCACGGCGATAGCTTTACGGTCGTAAAAAGCACCTTCGCCGGCCGCGCGATCTTTATTGCTCGCAATGATAGCTCAACTTTTAACCGCACGAGGGTATTCAATTTCACAAACATATATATATTTATACATATGACGTATTCCTTTAAAATGGTTTACATCATATATTATATAAAAATAACGTCCCCGTATATTGCCACGTATACGAGCCGGGGTGTCTAGCAGCTGCGAACCCTTTTCTTCTTATATTATACTATATATTATTATATTATATGTATCTATTATAAGTCTCCGTCAATTACACGATATTTTAGGTGTTTCGAAAATTAGAAAAAGTCGTATAATATACACCGAAGGTACTGCATTTTTCTGGGTAAAAAATAATTCCCAGGGGTCTGTGCCGCGCGTATAAACATAGACTGAGAAAAAAAAACGCATTACACTTAAAAACCTGTTAAAATAACATTATATAACCCTTGCGCCGTAGTTATTTGTGATTTCACGTAGATCCTACACTCTGTACACATGCACACGAAAAATTATCGAAGCGTGACATGTTGTTATTGTTACGATATTTTTGTGACCCTTTTTGAAGTAACAAAAAAAAGGTAATAATAAAAAAAAAGGGACAAGTTAATGGTTATTGGAAAATATCAACATTTTTTTCATTCATACGTATATATTGCGTATAGGTGTGCGATGTGCGTTTGTACGTGTGTGTGCACAACACCCGGCCAAAAGACGATACAGAAACCCAAAATAAATTTCACCCTTTTTTCCCGTTTTGTTTTCGCGACGTGCAAAAATAATACACCGCGTTTGAATTATCCAAGACATAACGCCCGAATGAGCATTGATGATTTGTTACGTTATATATAGATACCTATATAGATATATAACGCTCCTCTACGGGACTGTCGCACGACACGCCGACGTAATTCATTTTTAAATTTTTTTTTTTTCAATATAGTTTCTCTTTCTCACGGTCGTACAGAATGTGAAAAGTGCGTAGGTACTCGATGCGTTAAATAAAAATCAAACCCCCGACCGACCGACACTTACTAAATTGGTCTGTAAGCACGCGTGAAAATGCAAAAATATAATAATAAAAATTCAATAGTGTCGCGTCAAGTATCTAGGACAATATATACACGAGGACTAGATCTGATCGCACATCGGTTTATATCGCCTTCGGCCCGGGGGAAGGGTCCGAACCTTTGCATAGTCATCGTGACGACGACGTGGATTCACACAATGGGAGCCCTTCAAGGGTTATGCAAAACGTGCCGGGGAAAAGAAGTGGCCCGCCGAAAAACACGTCGACGACTTCTCTATCCCGCTGGATCTTCTAAGGGTCATCATCCCTCATAATATCGTCCTGACGTCCGTATTTATGTACGTGCGCTAAAGGGGACTCTGATGCCGCAGATAGTTATCGTCTCCTGATACCGGTTCACTGCGTATATAATATACATTATAATATATTTCTACACACGTATAATATATCGTATGTATACCGATGATGATATGTGTGTATAATCCCCAGGACGTACCTAATAAACTGGAGCACTCACTGCATCCTACATGACCCTTGATCTTGGGTCATGTCCGGAGCACGCGCGAGACACCCCACTCTTATAATGTACCATTTCTACCCATGCAGCAACGACCACTGGACCACGGTAACCAGTTTTTACCTACAATATCTACTTGTTCACGTATACGCACAAATGTTGTTATCCTATTATGTATGCAAATTATCTGGACCAACTACCCCAGCTATATGATCTTTGATCTACGACAAAAACTGGACCACAGCAACCACGTTTATTGTGATGCAAATATCATGTGTGTATATAAGTACATCACTATAACATATTTACATCTGGACCAGCCCCAGGTTATATGATCCTTGATCTACTTATTATACTCGGTCTCGACCTTTGACATCGTTCTAATCGACGGAATTTTACTATGACCACACACCCTTATATACGTGTGCACTATAAAAACTGGACCACAGCAACCAGTTATTTAAACACACATAAATCGTGTACCTGTATTAAAAATCTGGTCCAGCGCCCCATCTATATAACATTATATTATATGATCTTTGATCTATATTTATTATCAGACCCGACCTCCGACATCATTTCGATGTTTTATAATATTTATTTAATAAACACCCTCATGTATATTAGGGGTAAATGTTATTTAAACAGAGAATCGAAACAAAAACTAAAATTTGTTTCTTTGGATTACTTAAAACGTGATTATTTTTTAAAAACTTAATGGTAATTAAGTATATTCTCTGACATTTGACGTAGAAATTAGTTATATGGAATATTGCACTTACGTGCAAAGGTTTCAAACTAAATTGTGCCAAGCAAATCACGTTAAAAGACTGTTCTATCGTTTCCAGCTCAAATGGTGATCGGTTAAATTCGTGTGAACATAATAATCGACGGAATTCGTGGTGAACTCAAACATTTGGTATGTAAGCCTATACGCATAAATCTCCCGAGGGATCCGAGGGCGCGTTGTTCTATACCTATAATAATAATATGTATAACGGCTGATAGAGAATCTTCATTGTCAGAGTCACGGACATGTGAAAAAAGGGTTGCGAAAAATGTACCGTCATAAAAAAATGGCATTTGAAGATAATAGTAGCGTCGGATGCATGTAACATGTAGGGTCGGAACGCTGCGAATTTATTGCAATCGGCGGCCGACGTTCCGAAACCGGTTGCAGCTTGAGTATAATAAACGGACGGAAAACGAAATTATCGGTTCGTCACGATAACCGAAAAAAAATCATCATCCTTTAGCCGGGGCTATGCGGAATTAGTCTTTACAGTTTTAAACTAATTATACGTCCTATAGTGGTAGATCAACTATCCTTTCTCATTTTTTTTAAATACCTTGTACCTATAATATTATCAAAAATGATTTCATAAATATTGGTACTATAAACAACTAGAATAATTTATTAGGTATGTTTTCTCATAGGCATTCACAGTTTTTATATGGTACTTCAATCAGTTAATTTTTAAATTTTTAATTGTGTGTACATGATTTATAGCATATACTCTAATCAATTAGACATACATTAGACTCATATGACGAAATTTGAAGTTGGACCTAAAAAAATCGTTGCAAAATAAAAGCGAATTTCAATGTTAAGCATATTCAGGCATAGTAATATAACTTATAATATAAAAATATTATTAAAAATACTTATTAAATATAAATACTTGTGATTGTGTGATTACAGAATACATAATATTTTACAAATTATTCTAGTTTATTTCATTTTTAATTTCGATAAACTATAATATGTAATGATCAAACTAATAAATAATCAGACAAAACACAAATGTGATAATATTATTTATCATCGATATAATGGCCTTTGGATGTTTTTTTTAAATGCCAACAGAAATGTTTGAATTCGAAAGTAGGTATATAAGTACAGTTGCGATTGTTAAAATACATGTCTTTCTTTTAATAAATTATTACTATACTTATGTTTATTTTTTTAATTTTTATAATAGTATGTTCAAAATTATTTGTTCAATATTTACTCGTAGGTATCTATATGACTTTTTTAAAACTGCTCCCCGGAGTTAAATTGAAAGTACATAAATTTCAAGTCATTGCAGCAAATTGTCTGCATGGACTATGATTTTGATTTTATTGTAGCTAGGTACAATGGTACATATTTTAAAAATGTTTTTAATCATTCCGTCTTCCAAAACCAAAATAATAAATCGGTTACTATATACATCTATTTATGAAAGTTATAATAATATATTTTACGAGTGGCATATACCGCGTATACGGTCACCGCAACTCGTCCGGTCGAAATAAACCGGTCAGACCTGATGACGTGTCCAGGTGCACGTGCCCTAAATGGACCTGACGTTATCCCGGTTGGCCATCGGGGTCACGGTACGGGGTCGCGACCAATGGCGACAAACCGTTGCCGGACAATCACGGACCCTGGGGGACCGGATCGGGATACGGGCCGAAAGGTTTTAAGGCGACTCGCGACGGGCAACAGTTCAAAAGCCTTCATTATATCTGGCTATACTTGTTCGTTTTTCGTGTTTAAATTGTGTTTTGAAATTTTTAAAACAAAATAATATTTACAGTATATCATATATGACACTCAAAATTTAAATATTATACAACGCACGTTACATACGCAGCGAGTATCGGATAAAATTTATAAAATTTTAACTTACGTTCAGTGAAAATTTTAGTCGTTTTGAACTTGTATTGTATCTTTTTTCTATTCCCTTTTACATTCACGAGTTGTTTTTTTTTTTTTTGCATCAGTGTATCTGAAAAAAACAAATTTTTAAAACAATAATTTCATAAGTTTATCTGTGTTACATATTACGTATTTTAATTAAATTTTTTATAGTTATAACAAACGCGTGCATCTAAACAAATATTAATTATATTTGTTAACTGTTTTGTTTTATTATTTTTTATTTCTAGATTCTACAGGTCCATCGAGATATTCTATGTATGACAGTATTATACGTTAAACGAAGATAAAAAGTAATTTCAATAATATATCAATTAAAAGTTAAAATTGTTAGTTTTATCTGTATTTTAGTTTAATGTCATTAATACCCCACGTTTTGATGAGAAATCGAAGTCACAGCGGAAATAATATTAGAAACGGTAAGTTACTGTTTTACTGTAAAATATAACGGTTTGAACAACAATGTGCGTTGTGAATTCAAAATAGTTCTAAACTATAAGTTTATTTTGGCAGAAAATATGTATACCTACTAAACATTACTATTAATCATACCCTTTTATTTTAACATTAAGGAATAATGTATTATTTAAAAACCGGTGTACCTATATATACCATTCATTTTTAAAATAAAAATATTAATTTTAAAATAGTATTATATTATAGTATTCATAACTTGTAGTATGCTATAAATGATTATAACTTATATTTTTTTTAAAATATATAGTATAAAACTTTAAAAATATATATATTTTTTAGATATACCTATTATAAATAATTTATAGACAGTTACAGAGGTTAGTTTTTTAACTTTTCAATTTAACCTATATATAGGTATAGTAATTACTAAGAATTTTTCGGATTTACTGAAAAATCATGAGTCTTAAAAATTATATAAATATTGCAAATTGTTAAATATTTATAAACATTTCCAGTCAATATTCTAAAAATCACTTTTTTAAAACCGCCATTATGAAATTGAGTAATCAACATTTTCATAAAATTCAGCTTTTTAAGTTTACTTGCATAATGTAACTAATATAGTTGGTAACCCAACTAATTATTTAAAAATACATTTATTAATATATAGTGTAAAAATAAAATATTAAAAATATATATTTATTCATTTAGGAGGTATTAGATACTTTTATAATGAGTAAATATTCTCATATGCATATATATATACTAAATAATACTAATGGCAAGGTTATCTTTTTATGATTATTGAAATACTTTAAACTCATTGTTAATAATAATTCATACAAGTAAAATAAAGACGACTGACAAGTAGATACAATATGTCAATGGTAATAAAAAAAAATTCGTTCTATTTATTTTTTTATCAACCGGAACACTTACCCCATATCGTGTATCAAATAATATAACAATTTCTATTATAAAATTATTATGATCGTGATTAGACACTTTTTTAATAACCTATCTAATATCTACCTATATATATATATATATACACACTCAAGCACACTCGAGAATCATTATATTGTATTTTCAATACGGAATTCTACCCCCGTCGAAGTTGAAAATTACAAAGCAATTATTTTTTATTTACCCTTTCTATATATCACCAAGGCAATCACAAGTATATTCACTAAAAAATTGCCGCATCACCTCTGTCAATCGCATATCGATAATAAAAAAGAAAAAAATACTCTCAATGAAAAATCGATAGGTACCATCAATATTTAAGTATATTATTTAATATTTGCTATATAATACGTTTAATTAATTAATTTCGCCAACTGGACGTTAAAATATACAGGGTGTATACTTTTAAAAAGGGTGTTTTTTAAGTTATTAATTTAAAAAGAGGAATTTTAGTATAATATTAATAGATAAATATTTAAATACATTATGGTTTAAGATATTTATTAATAGATGCTGATTTTTTCACTTTCTACTTTATCTTTATAAATTAACCAACTAGATAAAATAACTTTTAAATTTTTACTTTTATTATTCGTCTAATAAATGATACACTTAAATGTAATCATTTATTTTGATTATATCCTTAATTAACGTTAATTGAAAATACTTTTTTAGTTTTATTTTAATATATTATTAACTATAATTATAATATATTTTATATTTGAAATAATTTCATTATTTCTGTTTAATTTGTATATGTGTTTTTTTAGAAAGAATATAATGAGTATAATATATGCGTGTTAACTGATTTCAGAATGTTGTCTATAACATGTATTTTCCACATATTATTTTTAACACATAGGGATCATGCCTAAATATATAAAATAAAATATCTTTTGTTTTAATAGATTTAATAGGCCGTTGAGGGTGCTTTAATTTTCTTTAGTTCTGTCTTCTTATTTTCCTTCTTTGCTCACCATACATCATATTATACAAGTCCATTTACTGCCACCCAATGTACCTACTATATACACCTACCATACCTGCGTAATTGAGTAATTTAACATTATATTATATATTACTTAATTGCACGGACGAAATCCGGTACGTAACCTTTTGACGTGTCTGATAAATTATACGTCACCACAGGTACATTACGTTAAATATTATAATATAGACCGCTGGCGCACGCGTATTACTGTTGTTTTTACCGGTCGTCGAGAAAAAAATTTCTAAAAAAAATACTCTCGTGCAAAATAAAATAAGAAAACTTCGTGAAAAGACGTCCGAGAAGAGATTTTACTGACGTAGCAGTACTATTGTTTACACCGGGCATTGCGTGAAAACATTTCTACCGTTCATCTCCACCATGTTCATCACGCTGTACAAATAATTTTGCTAATATTTTTATTTAACCTATTTATGTATATGGATGCAGAAACCTCAGAAAAACAATATTTACGGTATTTATATCATACAAAAATTATAACGTTCGTACTATTAAACATGTCAAATTAATGACTTACCTATTTTTTTTTATACATAATTATAGCCATATTATAATATGTACAATGTTCATATCATATACCTACATTAATATACCTATAATAAATACATATACAGTTGAATGATGACTGTTTAATTTCAATTTTGATTTGTAGGTAATTTCTAAAATCAGGGTTCTCATATTAACATAAGACCCTATTTTAGACTGGATTGAATATGAACATATTATATGAGGGGAGTTGAATAAATATTTTGATGGGGTAGAGAAAGGTATATCTATAGCCTGCTGCAGGGGCGAGTTGGAACCAATGTAAGTTCATCGATTATCCGAGTTGTCAACGAAGATGAATTTATATATCACACTGGATATAAGAACTCAAAAAAGATTAAACATAAACAAATTTTACAAGATAACTGGACTTGTCCAACTCGCCTTGAGTGTCAACATTTATATTTGTCGTACCTTGAAAGTCAAACTCGCAAGATTAAACATTTTCGAAAAGTCTTCGAAATTGTAATGGCGATATAGTCAGGGCAAATGAGGCAAGTTCTGTGAAATAAATATACAGCAGGTACCTAATTAAAGTGTACCTACCGTAAACGAGAGAGAATCAAAATATATGCACGTATGCAAATTATAATAAATAGAAATACTCGAAGCAGTTAACTTATTAAGAACTTAAGCATCAATAATTATATATTATAACGGATTATTATATCATATGATCCGTATCCAAGGCCAACCAAAGTAATATTATACAGCCGAAGAGGAAAAGTAAATAGTTGATATCATCTAAGTTATAAATTATTGTTGTTTTTTTTTAATGTTAACGAAATAATTTTTTTATAAATAACAACTTTAATCAATAATCAATGACTGTCATTTTTAATCAAATGCAGTCTTTCCAGATTGTTTTGCAGAGTGTTGTTTTATTTTTAATGCGTAACTGCCAGGAGCATTCCGAATGGGGCCATAAGGGGTGTCTATTACCCCTCCAAGGGGTTTTCGTCAGTAAGAAAATCTCTCAAAAATGGACACAGTCAGCAAAATGTCATTCTTTTCTTATTTATAAAAATCATCGTCACTGGTTGATCACTTTTTTTTGTCAAATTGTTCGGAATGTAGAATCAGCAATAAACATTTTTCAATAATTCAGTCGTCAAAATTATAAAAAAGTTGATGAACCTTTTTTTGTTTACTTATTTACGCGTTTTTGAAAGAGTATTTCAAAATAGTCAGGAAATCCTAAAAACACCCCCCCCTCCCTCCCTCCACAAAAAGAGTACGTCTATGTTAACTGCACGTGCTTACAATTCATTATACCCATATTAGAGGCCCTATATGGTATAATATATATAGGTACCTTTTTAATAACCTTCTGTTTTTTTACTACTCTCTCCCTGCAACCTATAGAGTAGGTATACCTATATATATATATACAATTTTAATTTTTATCAGTAGGTACCTATTTAGGTACTGATGAAAATTAAAAATAACATTGCTATTTTCTATTGTTTTGTATTGTATTTAAATTGTGTTAATATCATAAAAATAGATAGGTATCTATAGTGTTTTAAATATTGTGAATATTTTACGATTGAAATTGGTCGTAAATACCAATAATAATGCCGAAAATTTTATTTCTAAAACGATTTTATTGATATATTTTATATTTTGTTAATACAAAAATCGTACCACACAATGTTAATCATGGTATATGATTCAATTTAATAGTGGTCAAAATCAATCAATATATATAATAATTTAATTAGGTAAATATAATTTCAAACCATCGATGTTTCAACTCATCTTTCGTAACTTTTTACGGCTCTACAACAATGACTATATAATGTAGGGGGACGGCTTTGTAAACTTGGCGCGCGCGTCCAAAAAAATGTAATAAAAGACCCCCCCCCCTCGAACCGATCACCGGTGGGAGGAGGGGAAGCGTAAAATAACACCGCCGAGCGTTGGCCACCGCCGCCGCGCGTAGTATCGATTGGCCGGTGTCCATTCGCTGGTCCGGCACGTAGCGGCCGTCGGCTCTACTGCGCAACTCGCCCGGACTCCCCCACTCACACATAGGTATACACACACGCCCGCCCGCGTTCGGCCGCAGGAGAGTGGCCAACGACGTACGTTGCGCTGACCACCCCCTCTGCCGATGACATATTTTTCAAAAACCCAATTATACGCCAATAATTGACACAGGACATATTATTTTTGTCGAAATTCGTACTCGCGGGATATTATCATTTCAAAATTTAACGAATAAAAAACGGAGAACGGACGGAACTTAGCGCGTTATTATTTTTCTATAATGCAATTCAAGTAGGTACTTGAGATTTTGATTTTCGAATATTGGCATTATAATATTTCCCGAAATCAGCATTATTCAAAATGCAACCCAAATAGTTTTAAATAGTTTCATATAATTTCGTCCTATAGGTATATTAAAAATGAATAGGTACGTTTTTAGAGCACGACCTTTAACGTCCCCGAAATACAT
The DNA here is from genome assembly GCA_025469235.1 of Pemphigus obesinymphae. Taxonomy (NCBI): domain Eukaryota; kingdom Metazoa; phylum Arthropoda; class Insecta; order Hemiptera; family Aphididae; genus Pemphigus; species Pemphigus obesinymphae. The sequence continues at coordinate 25,742 of JAIPRL010003305.1, read as the reverse complement.
ATTTTATAATTTCACCAAAGTTGCAGGGTGATAAATAAAGGGCGAATCGTTTTTTTTTTTTTTAATTCGTTAAATTTATAAGTTCATTTATAGGAGTAAAAATTATGTTTTGGTTAAATATTATTTTGATAAAAATTAGGACATTATATTTGTATATGTACGTCAAGCGAGCATTTTAATCACGCGCAGAGCCACCACCCCCTCCACCCATGTAATGATGCAGATTAACCTTCACGGGCCGCCCGTAATTGGACCGTATAATTGAGTACGAGTCATCAGCGTTTGACCCAAGTGTGTTGAAGGATACAATAATATGGATAAGTCGCTCTAATATATAATATTCATTAAAAATGTATCGTATATTACGTCGACCGATTAATAAAAAAACACAGCGAAAACGAGATCATTATATATTTTCAAATAATCACAACACCTTAACTAATTTTACTTAAACAAATGTCAGAATAAGCACATATTGTTTGTCTTGATTATTTTGTTTCATTGATTTTTAATAGGTATATTTACTTATCTTACTTATTTATTTTGACATAATGCGTATGTTTGTTGTCTCTGGACTCCAATTATTTAGAGGTCCTGGGCACTGCAGTGGGGTAAAAAAAAGGTTATAGGGGTTAAACCTCCTTCCAAGATAATTTATTTACTGTATTTTTTACCTTTGTACAATTTATAAAAAAATATGTGCAACCATCACTGATAAAAATTATATTAATTATCACAACAAAGAATTTCAAATCTATATAATTTTTTTTATTTTATATTAGCTATATTCTATAGATACTTACTTTGTTTTTCTTCTTACCGGGAAAATAAAAAGTTTAAAATTTTTCAAAATTAAATAGCTAAGATAAATTAAACTTCCCACAAATTATTACATAGGTAACAAAAAATAATAATATTTATTATATCTACTTTTTTTTTTGTTGTTTAATGTTTAACGTAATTACCAATATTTTATATAAAATTGAACAAATTTTTGTTTATTCGACAAATTGATGGGAACATTGTATTTACTATTATAACATAACCAATTGACAATTTATAAACGATTATTTACAATAATAAATGATTTTTGTATTAAAATTACACGATTATGAATTATTATTTTGTACTATATTTTATCGTAAAAGTAATATAATATATAGGTAGAATCTATATTATATATACACTGTTTTATATAAATATATATTTATATAAAAAAAGTTACATATGTATGTATATATATATATATAAATTACAATTTCAATCCCATCCGTAGCATCCGTTTTGTAAATATTCTAAAGATAAAAAAAAGCTTTATAAAAATACTTATAGATAATGATGGAAAATGTATAAGTATCAACTTTTGTATATTTCACAGATTATATAAAAATAATCAAAGATAATAATGGTAGGTATTTAATATATCGATAGGTACAGTGATTAAATCATTGAGACTATTACAAAAAATGTATAAAATAATTTATTAGGGAAATTTTATGCATTGTACTTAATAATATATATAATATCTATCTATATACATACTACATTTATTTTAATATAAATTCAACACAACAATTAAAATAAAATAATAACGTTTTTGCTGAAAATCTGTTCGTATAATACACGTAGACGATATAATATTATTTACATTGAATTATTTTAAAAAACTCATACATATGGATTCTTATTCAGCTATAAGTACCTCTATAAATACCTTTTATACGTTCTACACATATATTTAAATACAATTTTATTATGTTATTTTATGTACTTAATAATTATATATATATAATATACGAAACGTATTATTTGCACTGATGATACATGAAAATTAATCGGACACAATATGCATTGTGTAAATTGTAAAAATCTTTCCTGAGTGCACTATTCAAATGAATTCTGTATATGTATATCTTTAGTACCTATGTAAAAGAAAAGTTAAACTAAAAGGATATTTCTGTCAAATTCGGGTAATAATTCATCAAATATGCTATAGATAAATGAAATAATATTATAAATACACTTGAAAAACAAAAAAAATAGGCAAAATTTGTAATTATGCAAAACTATGATTGATCGAAATTAAATTGTAAACACTCTATTATTGAATTTTGAAAAATGTCTAAAATTTGTCGTTTTAATATTTTGAAAATCGAAAATTACGTAGATACTGTTGATGGGGCAATTCGCTTATAAGTTATAATTTTTCACAAATTGTGTATGTACCTTCTCGTATTTTTTCATTAACATTCATAACACTTTCAAGTTTTACTTAATAATACAGTAAATTACAATAAATTACACGTATAATATATAAATATATAAATAAATTTACCGTATAAATGTACTGTAATTATTACAATAGTACAATAGGAGGGCTATTGTAATAATTAATATTATGAATCGCGAATAACTATTAAAAATAATAATAATTAAGGCATATAACACCAATAATCACCATCGTTCTTGTACGAAGTACCCACATAAATTTTTATTATCTTTAATGTAATTTGAATGCTTAGGACATTCTTAAATTTGTAATTTATAATGTAATTTCGTAAATATTTTAATAAGAACGTGTTATAATGTTTTATAATATACGACGACTACAACGATGTGTTTCGGTTTATTTTTTTCTGCATTTAGTATTATTTTTTTATATAAAACAAACCTATGTGTGATGGCAATATTCATACCTAATACTCATATTGAACATCGTTGTCAATGCAATAATATTAATATTCTATCCAACGAATAATAATAATAATTTTATGCAAAATATTATTACATAGAATTTGGAATGTGTACTGTGTACACAAAAATCTCTCCGCTCGTTTATGTATATGTACTTATAGTTGTTTGCGTCTAAAAATACCCCATTTACAATTATTTACGAGCTCCTATGTATTATTCAGCGAATTTTCCATATAAAAACAAATCCCAATGCACCTAACTGATTACACACCAGTACCGAATATGGAGTCCTGATGATGTTATTTCACGAGGAAGGGAAACGCATACACTCCCCCCAAAAAAAAATAAAAAAATAAACTAGGGAAAAACGGTCATATAGAACTGACCAACAACATGGCTGCAGGGATTAAGACCCTATTGGTCGTTTCGGCAGGGGACCCTTTCTAATGACCCGGTCGCCCTCGCAACTTTTTTACGTCCGTCCGCCCGTCGTTATTGTTCGAAATGCGAAAAACGTACAATGTATAATATAACGACAGTGGCAGTAATGCTCGTCGGTGGCGTATAATTTAGGCACATACAAAAAAAAACACCAACAGAGTAATATATTACATACAAATATAAATAGGAAATTGGTTATATCGGACGTTTTTTGCTATCTATCAACATATTTTTCCCCGATTATTTTCTACCTCCCTATAAATGTATATAAAATTGTAAAAAAAAAAAAAAAAATATAAAAAGACAATTGACAGTCATCTAGCGTATGTTAAATAAATTCGCCTGATATACGACTTTAAATTACTTTTAAAAATACAAATAATAAATAAATATGCAATAATCAACACAAATATAAATTCTTATGATATTTTTAAAATGTCTCAAATATATACTAATAGAATTAATAAAAATTATTATTATTTATTATTTATTACTTATTGTAAGTATTATAATCATGTTAACAGTTTGAATTGATATTCATTAAGTTCAAATAAAAAATACTGAGTGAATTTCGTTCTTATTGTTTACTGCTAACATTTTAACTGTTTTCAAGATTTTGTCTATAGAATAAATATTTATTTCTAGGTGCAGCTATTTAAATTTATTCTGTTTATTTATTGAAATTCAAAATTGCAAATAGACTAGTTTTTTATATTATAAAATATTGGTTTTTTTAAATACGCATAAAATATATTATTTCTATATTATCTATATATTTTTTAAAAACATTGTCGTTTACTTTGCTCAATGATAAAAATATAAAATGGACATTGTCCAGCATCATGTAGTTATAATAATGGTGGAAATTGGTCTATCGTCCATTCGGTCTTCGGATAGAATAGTGTATATTATTATTATTTTAAATTTGATAGCAAAGCTAAATTATTGCATTCGAAAAACGATTCTGGACGAAGTTCGGTATAATATTATAAAAATAGGTATATATAGGTAGTATATGTAACTATGATAACTTTATTTGTGATTTTATTATTTTCCATACATTTATAAAATATTTCCGGTATAAATGGTATAGTTGTTGTTTACGCTCAAGAAAACTACTGGGCAAAATCGAAAAATGACCTCTGTAAAATACCAACTAGAACCAATTTTCCATCAATGAACTGTTTACCCTAAAACTTCTGCTCGACTTCTTCTATACCCGAAAAAATGTATACATGCAAAAAAAAAAACACATTGTATTATGCGTACGTTAAAACCAATACATTCCTGGATTCGTTCACGATCACGAAAGTAATACATTTCAAACTTTTAGAAATATTTAAAAAATATATATATATATATATATATATTATATCGATTTTTCCCAAGCGTTTCTCGCGACTAGGCACCGATTTTCTCAACGCATACAATATATACACGTGTATCAGACGTAGGTATATGTACACGAAATTATACGGAAACAAATCGTTTTTCTTCTGTATACCCATATAATATTATATTCACGTAATTGAACGAATGTCTACGATATAGTACAGGTATCGTCGATATACGTACTCTTAAAAGAGTAAAAGAGCACTTATATATTATATAGACGCACGGTACCTCTTAAATATAGGTACGCGTTATTGCTGGTACGCGCACAACGAATGTTATCTCTTTGCAGGGCATTTTGATCGTTCAAACTCGTGTAAATATACGTAAATGTAAAGACGAAAATACGAGAGAAAAAAACGACTATAAAATAATATTATAAAATAAAAATGTTCGTCCCTTTTACCGTCGACTCGTTTAAATGTTATTGCTTTAAGTACGCTCGCTTTCGGAAAGTGTGGTGGGTTGGGTTGGTGGGGGGGGGGCGGGGTGGTGAATAGTTGCGGTTTTTATTTTTGTTTCCAATTCGTTTATATGTATGTATATATAGAAAAAAAAATTTTTCTTCGCGAAAAACGTCTTCGGGGCGAACGTAAACACGAGCGGCCGAGGACAAGGAGACCGCAGCGCGGCGGTGGGTAGAAAAGCTTCCGTAAAACGGTTTCGGCCGCCCGAATGTACGAACACTCACACACACACACGGATATGTGGGTCCTGGTAAGTGTGGACTTGGCAGCTCTTAACGTGCCAAACTCGTTCAACATAAATTATTATTATTCAAGTTTCGATAAAACGCTGTGCAGTGTACGTACGTTTGCGTGTATATACGATAATACGATTTCTCGTGTACGCGCGCGTGTTTGCGTGTAGTGTATGTGCGCCGCGCCGGTGTGGTTTTTCCCCGGCGCGAACGGCAAATATTCGCGTCTGCGGTCGCGCGCCACAGTTTTCCTCCGGCGCGGTGTTTATAATAATAAATTATTAATAATAATATAGTTTTACGTCCGAAAATATTCCGACCGGAGCCCGATGTCCTTCTCCTCCCCTCGTCCACGCTGTGATGGTTTGTCGATGAAATATAAATTGTTGCCAAACGCATAAACTATAATATAATCGCACAAGTATATTTTATATATGTAGGTAGCTGGTATAGTGCCATGGGTGCGCGGCAACAATGTTTAATCGAGAGGGACGTAAAATTGAAAATATACAAAGTTATACACATGATTTATCGTAAATTTAAATCATTTAATAAAACGTTAAAAAATCCATACATTTATTTAAAGATAATGCATATTAGTACACACGTATTCTATTGGTATTGGGTATACCTATATATATATATATATATATTATATCGTGATGCATTATTAAAATGACAACGCATATACGAAATGTATACCTACGACTTACGATAGTACAAGAAACTTTTTAGAATTATATTTACATCGTGCAAAACAGTAATATACGCTTACTTAAAAATTAAATCAATTTAGACGGAAGTTAAAACGCCTAATTTTGGAGCTTAATACATTTCATATGCCTATACTGATGTTTTATATCCTTTTAGAATTAAAGTACAATTAGTATAGATTTTTTAACCTCGAATGTCCAATACAACATATTTTTTCAATGGATTTCGATTGATTTCAATCACTTTGACATAAAAAGAAGGAACGTTCTCCTGCAGAAAATTACTAGAAAGTCACTAGAAATATTATGATTGTTATTAATACTCAAAATAATAATATATTGTAAATCACACTCAGAATGATTATAACAGTAATACAATAATTATATTTTTATAGGTTGTAATTTCAATACAATTTCTAAACATATAACGCCAATAAGGAAAATACATCACCCATGTTCTCACACTATAAAATATTATACCGTACATACGTGGAAATTGGTCATGACGAAATGGTTACAATCAAGCATGTACTGTAGATATTGGTATAAAAAATAATGCCGACTATTTGTAAAAAATTAATAAATTTAAAATTTAAATATATGCGTAAAGGGGCAGTATACCAAATCTTTAACTAATTTAAAATTAGAACATGTGTTTTTTAAATAATTTTTGGATAGATTCCTATATTAAGTAAACAATTAAATAGATATCTAAAAAGTTGACTACCTTTTTTTATTTGCTCATTTTATGTTTTGAAGAAAAACATTCAAATTTTTATACCCCCCTCCCATAAAAAAAAAATTTCTTTAGGACGGCCCTGGGTATAGTTTTGGGTAAGTAATTAGTACAGTTTTAGGTAAATTGCATCAATTACAGTCAACAGTTTTCATTTAGTGCAGTGTATGAATTAAAACCTCAGTCCTAACATATAACTTAATTTATTTCCAACAAAATTTACAATTCCTCGAAATATTTTCAACTTCATTTACATTGAGGTATATGAAATATATGTAGAAGTCCACAAGAAAAGCATGTTTTAATACTCGTAATAATAAACTATTTATTTATTATTGAATTATGTGGGTAATGAACTATTTAATAAAATGAATTAAAAATATTTTGTTGGAAGTTAAAAATAATAATAAATCAAATTTTACGAACCAAACTAAAATAATATCGCGGTAAATGAATATAAGATATTAGTATCGTATGTAAGACAAAAATAGTAACACCATTATGGTATGTGCCATCTCTTTCTAACATTCTGTTTCGGGCAACACTGCTTGGCCGAGCATTCCAGTTATCATATAGTTCAATGATTTATACTAGCTAACCGATAACTAAATTTTGCCAAGTTATTATAGCGTTAATATCTACCTATATCGTATTTTGATCATTTCTATGTAAATATAGCATTTATTACTCATGATTTGTCAAAAAATAAAAAATATTTGTCACAATAGTGCTCATTTTACAATATATTATATTATAAAAATATTTAGTTGAATAAAACGATTAAGAATTTCGTTTAAATTATATTTATATACTTTTGTATATTTACTAACAATATGTATTATGTATATATATCATATATGTAATAAGAAATGGATATTTCTAGAACGTTTAAACTTTTACAATTTAAAACAATAATACACTATTGACTATAGGTTTCTTGATAATAGGTTTATATTATATAACCTACATGTGACATACGTAATATTTAATATTTTATTTTCAAATAAAAATAAGTGATCATATTAATATTATATATTATATAATATAAATAACATAATAAAATAAATTAAATAAATAAATAATTATTAATGTATATAATATTAATTAAGTGATCTTCTTCTTATTATTATTTTAAAAATAACATTGATCGTTATTTTAGAAATGCCAAAAAATGTAAATAATTAAAAATATTCAAATATTGGAAATATAGGATAGATAACTTGTATCGTATAGACTTTTATAATTGTATTATTAATCTTTGAATAATCATATTAATTTTTTTATAAAAATCGGTATTTATATAAATATGAAGATACTATAGATAGATACTACATATTATATGTAAATATCATATTGAGGTTTATATAAATTATTAATACTATTGTTATGGCTAAAATATTTTTATCCTAAAAAAAAGTAAAACAGCATTTATTATTTTTATATCGTAAAATTCTATAAACAATTATTTAAAGTATTTTTATATGATTATTATTGTTCAAACATGAACGTTTGATTATATAATTCGAACAAAATCTAGATTCATTGTATTGTTTTTAATCAATACTATTACAAAATGATTTCTTAACAAATTTAATGGTATTATCAAACTCGATAGATACGATAACGTAATAAGTAACGCAAATATAAGATTATAGAAACTATAGGCAACAATTTGTTTACCCAATTGTTGAAAATATTAAAAATGAAAAATACCTAAAAAAACTTCGTTACTACATGAATTGAGTGTGCTTGAATAATATATTTTGTAATTAAGAAATACGTGAAAGCATTCCAGAAAAATAATCATAAATGTATTGAAATCCTATCTTTAAAAAAAAAACATAACAGAAAATACTTATTGAGGGAATTGAAGAAATATATATAAATCAATGACGTGAGGTTATTTTACCTCTTGAAAATCGTCAACATTAATTATTATTATAGAAAAAGAATTTGTTTCAAATAATCAGCAGTGCGTAAATAAACCCGGGAAGGATTTGATCGGCATTCGTAAACTTTTATTTAATAATATATTTGTACGCAGAAGTTGTTGTTTTCACTTGACATTATGTTATCTGTTTTAAAAGTTACGTTTTGTATTTAAGACGAAGTTTTAATAAACAGAAGGATCAGTACACAAGACAAGTATAAAATCTATTCGTAAGTACGAGTATATATAATGATAATATTCGGTGTGAAAATTTACGCGTCATGTATCGCCGTTTTATTATTTATAATACAAAATGTATAGTTAGACAACTGTTATAATAATATATAAATTCAAATTTTAACAACTTGCATTTTGTTCGCGACAATAAAATTATATTATACAACGCTATACGGACTTGTAAAATAATATTTTACACAACAAAATAGCATATTATATTATTTTTTAGTACAAACTATTAAAATCTACCTATACCTAAATTATTAGTAAGTATTTACGACAATATCATTTTTTAGCAATAGTCCTTTAGGTAATATGTGAATATGTGATATATATACAAGGTCGTTTTTGGATTATAATATTAAGTATGACATGATCAATACATTTAAATAAAATGTTAACCCACTTTGACTAGGTATTTTATTTTACATTGTATATTTGCATACATTTTTCGAGTGACAATAATAATATATGTTAATAATAAGAAAATTGCTAATATTTCGTTTTTCTAACTCCAGAAGGTGTCTAATTATATATTACATATACAATATGAATTGTTAATTTTTGTATAGTAGTTTATCAAACAATTGTGTTTATCATTATTAATCATTATTATAATTTTATATTAACGTATACCAATAATTTGAACTTGGATCATGTCTTGACGTCATTATAGCTGATCGTATTTATAGGAATAATGTCAAATAATTATATAATAATCATGTACTATATTCAATGTGTACTTACTCAGATTGGACTTTTTCCTTTGCATTTACTTCCTCGTCGTTCCCGAACTAGTTTCACGTGCACGACTGCAGTGATACCTTATACCCTGTACGCGTGAATCGCATGAACACGACCGGCAACCGACTACCATTGCATATAAACAGGTCATATACGCACCGCGTACCTGGATTGTAACCCTTCCTCTAAAAAATTTACTTCCCCAAACATAGTACAGTGTGGGTTTTTTATTTTATTTTTTGTTTTCGAAACCTACTGACACATCTGTGCCGTGCAATACACAAAAGGTACCTTTTTTTCTCATGTATGCAAACCCCTTCCCCGCACTACCCCTGGGCATTTAAAATTTCTAACATTAACCCTTTATCTACGGTCCCCCGGTATTCCGCGTTTGTTCGACGATGATGTTATGTAAAAACCGTCATGTGTATGTGTGTGTGTTGTACGTATGTATGTGAGTATGCTCTTTCTCGTTTTAAACAGCTACCTGACGGATTCCGACCCTACACAATACAACACAGCGGTTTCCTGTTCGAAAAAGAATCGTATTTTATTAACGCTGCACAATAGCTACAGGCACGTTAAGTGTATATTTTTTTTCTTCCCTCGAACACATGTATATATCAGTGGTATAAACCTATATACAGAATTATAATATATGCATCTAGCAAAACTATTACAATCGGCGTTAAAAATACAAATCTTAAATAAGTATAACATTCGAAATCAAACGTGACAAGAATTAATGATAAAGTACGAAAATTATTGATATTTATATATTAATTCATTCCTATATAGTTGTCATCAATTAAATATTACGTAAAACATAACTTATGAAGTTATGTATATAGGCAGGTATGTATGTCAACTCATTCGATCACATGAATAGTATTCAGTCAACACACAACACGTTCTACGTTTTTCTGCAAACTATATTATAGCGTCCAACGGTCCAAATACCAATTTAAAAATTCTTATATACGCTTAAGCTCCACCTCCAATACTTGTATAGAAAACAAATTCCATATTATTAATTTTTTTAATATTTATAACTCATTATATATAATAAAATGTGAAAATATATATATTTATATAAAAGTTATTTACCACACGAAGTTTGATGATCTTAAGCCAGGAAAACTTTAAAAATAGAAACAAATATATATGAGTACAAATCTATACCTACCTAAGAAGCAAGTCCTACGTCCACTATTTTCAGGTGAAAATTATATTATAATAATCCATGTAGACGAAAACAATAAATATGATTCAAGTCCAATAAATGGACTTAGATTTGCATTTTACCGTACAAAATCCGCTATTTTGACTTGAATCATTTTGCAATTTAACAATTTGTATTTTTGTTTCTGTTAAAAATATACAAAAATAGACTTAGATCCTTCTGCTTTTCATGTATAGAAATATATTGTATAATATTATATTAATTCTACTACGTTGAAAACTAGAAAATAATAACGTAAAAATAATATTATCATATAACATTGCGAAAAACTGCATGTGAGCCCAGAAAGTCAATAATAAATATAATATTTTATGAGTATATATAACACTTGTATTTGTTAGGATAGTTCTTAATCCTTACAGTTTTACCTATAAAGGTATATGTATAATATGAAAATATTATGTCATACAGCTTAATTTAATTTTACTTATGCTCAGAGTATAATTTAAAAAAATATATTTGAATATGCGATACGCGACCCCATTCCATGCATCAGACAAGCCGAGATTTTTAATAAAGAGGGGTTGATTTATATTGTTTTTCATATATTTTTAATTTTAGGTAGGTACCTACCTAGTTAATCTGTTCTCCTTAAAAACTTATTCTCTACTACGGTTCTGTTGTTTATAACCCACAAACGGTACATGACAGCTATAAATGTATCAATTCATGTATGTTCAAAGTAGATAGTTTTTAAACATTGCTGGTTACGCCCTGAAAAAAATGAAAATATACCGTCGTCTTCTGTTGAGAAACTAGTTGTAGTATTGTCTTTATTGAATCGCATTTATCCCTTTTTGTAGGTATTTACTTTTCAGTTTTTCCATTTCCTTTTCATCCGACATAACTTAATACCTTCAAAACTAATGTTCACTACCTATATATATATATGTGTATGTATAAAATTTATTAAAAGCCAAACAAACCTTTAAAATATCTATATGTATGCACATTACACAACCCGCCAACGTTGACCCCTCTCACTGTTTCTATTCCATTTATATGTGAATTAATTAATCCGTTACTTCATCTGTGTATGATAATCTGATGTATTATGTTTTGTTATGTGATGTTATGTATATCGTACAAAGTGTTATTTTAATATAATATATCGACTGATACATTGTATATTGTATTATTTCGGGTTTTATTAATAAAAATAAAACAATTATGACGTTATTACAAGAATATACTCCCCTTTCCCGATGTACGCGTTTATACATACATATTTCACAGACTACAATAATAATAACATGAAAAAACATCGTGTGGGTTTTACGGTGATGTACAACAGACGCGTTTAGAGGAATTTCTTTCGCAAACGTATATCTACCATAATATATATATATTATATACATACCTATATTATGTTTATATTTATCGTATATATAGTCCTATACGGGAATCTAAAACAAACAAAAACATTCTTGTGGACATACGTGGGAGAGAGCATCGTTTTATATGTAAGACCCGTTGTACTTCGAAGGGTCGACCACATTAGACGGTGGCAGCGGGTGCTCCAATTTCACCGCGACCGCCTCGTAATGTTTGATAAACACGCGATCCTTGTACGACGGACAGAAAACGGTTTATTATAAAAGCACACATACATTCGTATACGATATCTCGTAAAGAAAAAAGGGACCGGAAAGTTTTACATCACCGAAAAACCATCCCCACACAGTATATATAATAAATGTGTGGGCACTTATGGTATTTATATTACCTTAGAATAAGCAGTAGCTAATTTTTTATTTTATTTTTTTTTTTTTGAGATTTATGGATATTAGAAAAAATAAATTGTTATATAGCCTCTAATTACCGAAGAATAATTTACAAAATTATATACCTACATTAAACCGAACTGAGTTAAATAAAGCGCTTGAAAATTGTATTTGTTCAAATGCCGTGTGACTATTTAATAATTTCATAATAATATAAAACCATAAAATCGAGAAAATTTGACAAATATAAAAACTCCATACCGATTATTTAGAAATATAAATACCATATACCCATTGCCTAACGATATAGCTGAACGAAGAGTTAAAAGAGTTTAATCATAAATGAATACAATGGAAAAGTAAATAATAGGATGAAAGCCAAAAACAATAAATATTTGTTGTGTATACAACTACTGTAAAAAATATCAAGACTACAAGAGAGAAACATTTATGGATAATAATTTCAAAGAGTAAATTGGTATCTATTGTAAAAATAAAATATAGATTATATAATAAAATTTATAATTTAAATAAATATATAGGTACTTATAAATTATTCGTGTTGATACTTAATTTTACTTAACTAACTCAATTTTTAATGTATTTTTAAGTTCTATATTTAATTAACCAATTCGCATTTAATCGTATTTTAATTTTTAATCTAATACACAAAGGATGGGTATTATAATCTAGTTACATACATTTTAGTTAATAATAATAAATTTGAAGTGTAATTTTTATTTTGTAAGAAAATTTAAAAAATTTAACCCAGATATTAATGTTTTTTTTTTCATTTTAACTTTAAACTTAGGTTACGAGTTTAAACCATGGTTTGTTAACTTTTAACGAAAGGTTATTATATTAGGTTATATTAGGTTATTTTAGGTAAATACAACGTGACTTATTTGAGTTAATTCATTTCATTAACTTTCCCATATTTTCTAATAAGTACAATAGTATAATAATTATCTATAAATAATAAATAAATATATAATTATTTAAATATTTAAATATATGCAATTATTACGGTCATCAGTTAATGATGAAAATTAAGACATCCCTAATCCTGATTCTTGGTCCACGCCTACGTCTTTAATTGGGCACCAACCTCGCATAACTAAAATATAGGTAAATTGTCGATATTTTATACGTTACACAAAATGGTTAACGATATTGTTATATTATAGTAGATTAATACATCTCTGTTCAAAATTCTAATTTTTATTAATTAATATGATTATTTTATTTTTCTACCTATTAATATAACTAAGATTTTTATTCGTATATATATCAATATATATATTATTATAATGTATAGATAGTAGATACTCAGTAGTAAGTAAACATTGCAAAATATTAGACCGCACACCACTAAAATTATATAAACGACATGTATAATGTGTATTATAAATTTTAATATAGTATATTATATTCCATATTATTGAAATTAAATATACATCACTAACTCTTTTATTATAAATTATAATGGTAATTTAATATTATAATAAATAAATTAGTTTAAATCGTGTGAATAACAATAATCGTAGTAAATATTTTATATACCTTATAATACTATAATACTATATAATATATAGGTTTGTACCTACCAATAAAGTAATAGTAGCTACGACAAGTATAACTACCAAATATTGGACGGGTTTGGTAATTATTCCGGCAAAGGCTGAGACGCCACCAATGACAAAAATGTTATTGGCTACCTCATGTGCAACCTGGGAGCCGAACCGGGGACCACATACGCTAAAATACATGTTTTGACCACTCCACAACAGTTAAAAAGTTATTTTAAAATTAATACCAATAAAATAATAATGAAACTCCGATGTACAACAGACAAAAGAAAAAAATTTGAAGAATTGTATAAGTAGGTATCTAAAATTATTTTATAAATACCTAGTAATATTATAGAGATATGGTTAAAAAATTTCAATAAAGGAAAAATAATAACATTGTTTAACATACGGCAAAAGAAACACAATAAAGTGAAATTATTTTGAAGTTATGTAAGTATAATACATGTATACAACGAAGGAGTACAGTAAAAGACGTTTTGAAAATCATAATTTATTTTTTTATTTATATGTTTATCATTTATACATTTTTAGAGCTTGTTCCCGCAGTGTTTACATTGTATGAATATTTATTTTACCACGAATGTATTAAATGAAAATATGGCAAAAAATAATGAAAAACAAAAACAATATTCTCATGGTCGGTAGACATTTTGGAACACACGAAATAATATAATAAAATCATATGAGTTCATACAATAAAATATTGTTTCTTTAGCATTTAATCTAGAAAAAAATAATAGTGTATTAATCCAATAATATTTTATTACAATACTAAAAGATAAATGGTAATTGTAAACAAATACATATATTTTATGTAGAGTATGATAAATTACTACGTCATTTGAATGTGTACCTAACACATCCAAAAACAGTATATTTTATACGAACACAACTCTTAAATAAAAATCGTATAAAATGTTACCGTTTTTATTTAAATTAAGATGCACGAACAATAATTAATTAATGTTTTATAAAATATAATAATATCATTATATAATCAAATGTGTATCAAAAAATCTGGTAAAAAAAATGTTTCTTATAATTTATTCAATTAGCACGACGATATAAATATTATAATATTGTAAATATTCATATTTTTATAATAAAATAGCACACAAAATTAACAAATCGTATAACTGAAAATAGTTTATTCAGATTTATATTTTAGTATACATTGTTTCTAAACTTTTTCTATAGAATTCAGTGCTCGTCTACTCAATAATATCGAACATGTACTTTTTCCACATAGTGGGTGCAGGACATATCTATAATACAAGTATACAACTCTGTGAGCTCAAGGAGGAAGAAAATTGAAAAATATATATTCTTTTTTTCCTGTATTTTTTTTTTTTTTTTTTTTTTTTTTTTCGTTAAAGAGGATTTCTCTATGCGTTTTTCCGCCGGAGTTCCTATCTTTAACCGTATAATCCGGCCCAGAGAAAATGAAACTCCGGACCGAAATGTATATATATATATATAATATAAATATAAAAATTGACTACGCTCACGAGGGTGCGTGCGTATAGAAAGAGAAGACGGGCGCGAGGGGCTTGTCCGACGTGGATAATAAGAAAAAAAAAAGAACACGAGGAAAGGAAAAAAAAAATGAAGCAAAAAAGCAAAAAGCTCAAAGGCTGCTACTATTGCGACGACGACGGAGGGGAGCGTGTACATGTGGACATCCAATTTAGTTCGGATCAAAAAGTCGAGGGAAACAGCGGCGGCGGGTCTCACCCCCGCCTACCATATCCACCCCATACTTGTCCCACGTCGACGTCGGTCCGGGGCTTTTGACTGGTCGAAAATAAAGTCTCCCGGCGCATTGCGGAGGAAATATATGGGGCTATTTCCAGACCCGCGTGACATTCAACCATCCGTATAAATACGTTCTTTTCCCTTCACCCAAATCCCTTTCCACTCCATCCCTGTATATATATACAGTAATATATATACCACACCCCGAACCCCCTCCATCCGCGTTTCTCTCTTCTCCCTTAGGCGGCGGCTTACGCGATACTTTCGCTCGAATACCGTTGGAAATATGGAAATCGTTTAGTTGACCAGAAAATTCGTTTTCCTGATACGCAGCAGCAGCCAGCAACGAATGATGAAAACATAAAATTAAATTATATATATATATATATATATATGTGTTTTTTTTTTTTTTATAGAGGTTACGATGCACAGAGGGACGACAACGAAGGGAATACGAATCGAAACTTTTTTTTTTTGTCGGGTATCATTACTATTACAGTATAGTAGTGACATATACATTATACGTATATTGGCTTCAATAGTAATACAGAGCAATTTTGAAGGAATAATATAAATTTATTTTAACGATATTCGCTATCAAATTGAAAAAAAAGAGAATTGAGATAGCAGGATCGACTTAATTTTTCTTCTTCTTTTCCTCCACCTCTTCTCACAACTATTTGGGGACGTCGCGTCCACCCTAATTCTGCACTCAAAGTTATATCATTATTAAAATAACTAAAATCGGTACTCAGAATAGTCGTACAGTGTATACGTATAAACAGTGGGGCAATTAAATTGTGACAAAAAAAAAACCTTCATAGCTTCACAGAAATTTAAATAAAATTAAATTGTCTAAATATTTTAGCCTATAAACAATATAATCTAATTTATCATATTTATTAATTTATACCGTATTATATCACCGCGGTTACTTTACATCTCGTATTATATAAATTGTCTATACTATATTTTGATGATTTTTGTTGATATGATTTTCACACTTTTTTATATTTGTACATATAGTATATGAATAATCAAATATATCCGTATAGGTATAAAAAAAAAACCAATTATAATCCGTTTTCACTTTACATATTTTACTAAAAATATTATTACTTTTGGTCGTCTATTAAACGTCCATCCGATTTTTATGCCACCGGAAAACCCTGCGAATAGCTCATATTATTATTCCCCTTAGGTAATTCGATAAGAAACGGCCGAGCTCGAATCACGCGTATTCCGGTCGCGCGCGATTATTCATTCCGGAGACCGCCTCTCGGTCGGGTAAACTTGCATCGCAAAGGGTCTTTCGTGTATAACAGCGTCCATACCTATCTACCTACCTACCTGCTCGCCTTTCTGCCTTCCCGTGTGCGTACACTAGCTCCCGTCCGGGTCCGGCGAAGGGCCGAGATTTGTGCAGCGCACGAAAGGGACGCGGTGGCCGGGGACTAAAGAGAGACAACAAACTTTGCGCAGGGATATGGAGTGGTAATCGTTTAGGAGGGTCATCCATCATCACGGCCGGGTCCGTGGAACGGTTATTAATGGACGGCGCGCGGGTTACGGGGAAGGGACCCGGGTGTGGTCCGTTTAGTTAAAAGCCGCCGGTTCCTGACTTAGCTAACTTTACCCTGTCCTCGGCGCGTCGCTACCTTCGTCATCGTCGTCACGACCCACATACCCGCTGCCACTGACGGATGGGCGATGTAGCTGACGGGGGTTTCTTCACTTTTCGATACGGAAATTTTGAAAGTTGCTCCGCCGGCTCGTTTGAATGTATAATGCATATTGTACCTACCGCCGGCCAAAGGCCTACCCTTAACTTAGATATACCCATCGCTTCTAAATATATACACGCGGTGGCCGTGTGCTCTGTTGGTCCCTTATCCCCCCCGGGAATAGTGTTAAATTTTGACAGAACGTTGCTGCGAACCGTTCTATAGTAGTGTGTATACATACATACTACTACAACTACCACTATATTACTATACCACACCACTACTACAAATTTATACATACTATTGTACACTCCCACTAATACAAACTTCCGTCTACCCTTTGATTTCGAGTAAACATTTTCAATAAATCAAAATCCATACTAAAACACTGCTTAATAACCGTGTATATTTACGGATTATGCTACTCACACATTATAAAGTACATAAATTAATCTAATCGTTTTAGATTCTGAACGTAACGGTGAATGTATTGTTTTTACATTAATGAGGTTTTTATTATTTTTTTTTTTTTTCATGTATATATGTATACACTTTTACAGGCAAGAGGAATAATGTAAGAGTTTTCTAGTGTAGAGGTTTTTGATAGGAACGTAACGAAAAACCATTTTTCATAAAGGAAATATCACGGACAATTTTTTGTTAATTATAAAATAATAAATAAAATAATTATGGTAATCGACTATAGGTATGCATGCTACGTAATATTTGTAATTATCAAAAAGATCGAAAAGTACTATAAATTGGAAAATTAAAATGCCAGAAATTTGAAATGTATACCAAATATTAAATATAGCACTATGTATATTGACGCCGTATTTTTCATATTATATACACCAATGTTTCACTCAATATCATTTTATCGAAAGAAATGATTTATCATTACATTTAAATTTAATATATCCACCACTAGTATCCTACCCAACGAGCGCGAAGTACTTCCACTCCTTACTGACCAGTTTTTTAAAAAAATATTTATTTATTATGTTTACGAACTAAATATGTATCATGCCTTACTATATTTAGTAAATATAATATAGATTTAATCTCAATGATGTTATAGTTATATTTCATTCATAAATGATTATTATTTGGTTTATAATTCATATTCTAGTAATATTGTAAATGTAAGTATTTTTTTTAATATATAAAAAATATTATAGTATTAAATTTGCAATGGAACTAGAAATTAAAATAATAAAAAAAAACATTCGCCATATTTTATGTAGGTGGGTACCTACCTAATTTATTATAGTAAATAAGTATTGAGTTATAATAATTTTGTTAAAATTTTGCGTTTTCTGCACTATATATACGAGTACACAATTAAGTACGAGATAAAATATGACTTTGGTAGTACATAAAGAAAAATAATATCTTCGTGAGTAAAAGTAGGTACTTATACCTATACGCGTACCTACATAATATATATTATAATATAATATAGGACATATCGGTATTGTATATCATACATTATATATCGGAGAAAATATATTAACCGCTGTTGAGAGTTGTGACATATTGAAAAGATATATGTGTACTTAAACAAAATCAAATGCCCATAACTCAAATCCTTGTATACATTTATACATCGTCGTATAAATGACACACTACATACCTACTTAGTATATCGATAGTTTTTGAATAACCACCTAATACCTATACACGTAGATTATACGCAGATGTCACTCGCCGTAAAAACAATACTATTTCGTATACAATACGCAAATAAAAACAATATAAGGAATAGATAAAATTATAATATATTTTCTATTTTCGTTTAGTTTCACCTATTTATGTTTGTACCAGATCTGTACATTTTTTATATCCCTCTTCCACTACCAAAAACCTAATCCTACAAATTAATGAGGATATATCAAACGTAATCTTAAGTTCAACGAAACTAGTCTGCTTAAAATATTTAATATTCTAATTCCTATTAAAAAAACTGAAATTACGTCTCTGAATTATACTCAGTAACGTCAACCACTACTATCAGGTGAATTATTAAAACAATAGAGCTCTAGTAATGAGGATAGGAACACCATTCCAGTTTTAAAACAAGACTACCAATTTTTTAAGTAGATATGAAGCCGGCCAAACACTTTAGGAGAAATTATAAACTCAAAATAAAAGTAATCAACTCATCCATGGACATTGTGTAAAACTGTAAGTTTACACATAAAACATGTAGTATAATTATTATATAGGTTGTCGGATAAAACATAATCACAAAATAGTTACAAAAAATGTATACTGTACTAATTAATTATACAATTCGATATTTAAACAATTTAAAAATTTTAATAAATAGTTAGTAAATTAACATCGTTTGTGAAGAGTTCACATATATAGACAAAAAAATTTAAAAACCTAACGATGAGTGTATAATAGTCTTACAATATTTTTAATGTACCTATATATAAATACCTATAGTCTATACTATATAGTGTATAATATTGCACTATTTTTGGAGAATAAATAAATAATGAATTTTTAGGTATAAAACTAAAAATATTAATTCTAGTTCAATAAACCTAGTTTATAGGGATAATTTATTTTATTTTATCCTTATATTATATGATATCTAAGAGAAAAATACAAAAATTAACCGAACAAGTACTGAAAAAATGTGTTTAAGAATTGCTTTTCGTTATTTTATAAAGTATATGCTATATATAAATAGTCGATGAACTGCTTGATAGACAGTATCATTCTAAAAATATACTAATATTTAATTTGACTGACGATACTGATCATAATATTAATGATATATATATTACCTACTACAAAAAATACACTATACTCGTATTTACCATGGATTTTAATATTTATTAATCCAGTCAAAGTTGTATGGCTTAGTAGAAGATAAAATAAACCACATCCATTAAAAATAGTTCTTCCGGAAGTCTCTGATGTTTTTTTAGTGTTAAAAAATAAGAAAAATCTGCAACCTCATTCTACATTTCACTCGATAAAAGGACAAAATCCGCCCAGCATTATTTATACTAGAACAGAATCCACCCAAATTCTTTTTTTAATTTGATAAATATTTAAATATAACATTTTAGGTATAATTTATAGAATATGGTACCTACTAATGGTAGGTGATTTGTAAATTGATATGAATCATAAAACCTATATAGTTTGGTATCTTTGGTATTATCATTAATTATGTATATAGTTATTACATAATTAATACATAATCAATGATATTATAATAATTGTTCATATCACTTCTGTATTCGTAAACTATAAAATGTAAATGGTTATTGTGTATTTCTAGAAAATTTCTTATCATTTTTAAATTAATTTTTTTAGTTTTTAATAATTTTTAAAATGCACCAATAGTTGGAATAATAACATAATCAATGCAATTCATACTTTAATTTTATTTTTATTCATATTTTTATAAATATTTATAAAGTAAAAAAAAAAAAATTTTGGGCGAATTTTGTCATAATATAAATCATACTGGGTGGATTTTGTCCTACATGAAAGACACTGGGCGGATTTTTTCCTAGATTCATTTCATTCAATTCAAATTTCTTCGGATAAAATGTCTGAACAACGGGATAATTTTAAAGCGTTACGCAAGGAAGTTTATGAGTGGAAATCTAATGGCAAGCAAAATATTTGCAGTAGGTATATAAAAAGTAATCCGACTATTGTAAAAAACTCAAAAAACATTTAGTTAAGTCCAATTATAATTATATATCGTCCGAAATTGTAAACTTTGTGTACGTATTATATAATTTACTATATTATACCTAATATATCTATATTATACTATTAGACAATTTCGGTTTTCAGTTCATTTATATGTACCCAGAAATGATAAAATGTTGAACCATTTAACGTGATATTGTATAATATATAATGGGCTTACACTGCAAAACGCACGCGGTGTTGATAAGTTCGTACAGGCAGAACATTCTATACAACTATTATATAATGTATAGCTACCTTCCTTATGCGAGAAGTACCATTTTAACTAAACGCATACTGTTACCACGGTTATAGATAGCGATCATTTAGAAGTATGACGTGTGTATATATAAAACGGTCTCTTCCCGTGACCACGCCAAGTCAAAACGTATATGCATCGGTGGTTTATTGTGTTTCAAAGAACAATGACCTTGAGTGGTATACATAACAAGCACTCCGTATAGAGGACGACTCGACGTATATATATAAACAATATAATATCTGATCATATGACAAGCTTATTAGAAAGTACTCGAGGTTTTTTGGTATATTTTTTTTTCCTTTTTGTAGTTTTGGCACTAACCGATTTTCTAGTCATCCATTAGAGAGGGATAACAACACAATGGTTTGTTTTGCGCTCGCCGCTAAGGGTGTGTGTGTGTGTGTGTGTGTGTATAGGCAATACGATACTGTGTGATTTTATTATTATTATTATTTTTTTTTTGTCAAATGTCACACACTAGTTTGAGTGTTTTTATTTATTTACACCCCGAATGGTTTTGTGCGAATGGATTTTACCCCAAATTCCCCAGAATGTGTATAATACGGAACAAACACATACACACACATATATATTATATATCATAGTATATAGGTACATATATTGTGTAACCACTTGATTTTATTTTTTTATAAATACTTTTTTACACAAAACAGGAATCCCTCGTGTATTGTCCGAAAGGGTTGATGAAAACCTGTCACGAGAGAATGTTGATTTTTTACGCGTGTGGGAAAACTATATCCGGGGAACCTTTTTGTGAACGATTATAACGATCATTTTTTTATACTCCCCAAATAAACACGTAAAAAATAAGTTACCTAAATAAGGATAAAAATAACGAGTTCGGAAATCCCACTATGCGAGCGTTCTAAATTTCTGGTTTTTAAAATAATTTTAAACAGTAAACTATAATTCCATAAACAATTTGTTTAACCTACTACACTTATATATATAAATCTAAATCAAACAAAATAAATGAAAACATTTTAAATATTGTAAATTAATACCGAAGGACGATACGAAATACTAACTCTTCATGTGTGCACAGTTCCCGTTTGAATAGATTGGTATTGCCTACGTACCTTTTTGAACATTACGACTGCGTATATTTTTCTGGGCCAAATTTAGAGCAACGTTGCCGTCGTTCACAGTCTTTTATAATAGTGATTTATTTTCATGAATTTACACCAATATAATGAAAATTGTAATAATTTACACAATAATTTTTTTGGTCACACCTATATATATACTATGGGTCGGGTCAGTCGCCCGCTTCTCTCACGCTGGCAGTTTAATCCGAAAATATCCCTTGATTTGTCATGATACACCACGTCGAATAAATAACATTTTAAATTAAATACGATTTAAGCGTGAGCTAGGGTACTTCTTTCAGTCAAATTTATAAACAACTTATTTATATTCACAAAAATGTACAAGAAAATTAGCGTTTTAATAATTGGGTGGCATCTATTGTGTGGAGTTACGGTGTCAAAAAATAAATCTCTTGTCTCCTTAAATGTATACATTATCAGTTGGCAACAATGCATTCGCATTTTTTTTATTATTTGGGTATCTTTATGGTTTTATGGTAACACCATGCGCAATCATAGGCCAAAAGGGACGATCGCAGGCAATCGTATATCACCGTCCCATTTTCTATCTTCTTAGTAACTATGAATAACAAAATGTAGGGACAAATCGATTGTCAAATCAACAATGTCTCTAGTAACTAAATACTAGAAACCATGACAACGTATCAAAAGGATAGTTGCGGACGGACATAACGGGGATATAAGGTATCTAAACTTATGTATAGATACCTAAAACGATATAATATATTATGTATATTTAACCAATTCAATGGCGATTCGTAGCCTACGGTGAAATTTAGCTTTGCTCGAAACGATATACTCGTATATAGGTATTTCAGTATGTGTATAATATACAAGTATATATATAGTTAATTTGTCATCCGGCGTTGAAAATCCATCAGCCCAAAAACAGGAACTGATTAGCATATAATTTAAATCGCCAGGCTCTGTTTGTGTTTCCTTACACTCTCCCGTTCACCCACAGCCATATCTCCCTCCAATCCTTCCGCGCCTTCCAATCTGTATCTCGCTCTAAAATGACATTCAAGACGCGTGTACAAGGGTCTCTTGGGGAGTTAGGGATATCTTCTGATCGTGGACTTTCGCTGTAAGCAAAATTCAATTTCCGGTCCGAATCAGATACTATGTGCAGCTTTTACCTATCGGTCGCAAAACCCGCAGTCCTCGTCGTGCGCGATACATCCTTTCCCGTCGTTCTATATACGAATATACATTCTAAATCAGACATTTTGTTCACAGAACCGTGATCGCACGATACCCTTCTCTGATATGTCATGTCGTGTAAATACGTATTCTTGTCCTTGTCCTATTTTCCGACAACGAGTTTCCCAAATGTTATAGAAATAAATACTTATATTCACTACACCACCCTTACCTTTTTGTTAACATGGTTATAATATAAACCAACAAAATTTGTATAATATAGAATATATACTATAAAATTATAATATAGTATATTAAATAAACTTGAGTACTTGTGGCTGTTACACAAAAAATTATTAGAAACCCAAATTACAAAAATAAAATAACAAATTTTTAACTACGTAGTTAAAAGTATGTTATGTTGTACTTTTTATACTGCTAGGTGTCTTTAACTCAATTTTAGTTCGATTTTTTTAACCTAGTGTAAGAGTTGTTATTTACATTATAATTTTACATATAAAAATAAATTATAGTGGGTATTATAGAAAAGAAGTATCGTATGACCCTCCCTCCCCCCATTGGAAATTTCTGTGAACACCACAGATGGGAACACCGTTTTTAATCAGTTGAAAACTGTTTACTTTTGTTATAATTATAATTATTACTCTAATAAGTGATAACAATTATAATACATTGTTTTCTAATTAAAAATTATAATGTAAAATTATAAATACGGGAAATAATAACAATTTGAAATAAATAAAATTAAAAGGGATGATATATATCTTCCTAATATCGATTTCTATTCTAATATATTAAACTATATATAAATGTTATAGATTTTTTGATAATAAGGCTGTTAATAGTATTATAACAATAAAAGTTTTTAGATTAAGTTAAAAAATATAACAAAGTTTACGTTGCATTTTATTCATTTTGGAAAAATATATAATTGTCATTAATAATATGAATTAATACATTAAGTATCAGCTACTTATATATTGGTATTATAAATTATTATAATAACAATTATATAAACCTTTAAAGTGATACGCTTTCTATTGAAATTACTATATTTACCTATCAATAAAATTATTCAATAATTTATTATCATTATTTAATTTATCGATTAAATTATTAGGTACATTTAATTACTGTAAAAACTTATATAAGAATGTTTTAACATTTAAATAATAATATTGCACCTATTGAGAATATAATAATCCCATGCATCATTTTTTATGCGGGGTATTTCTGTCTGTGTACACTGTACTGGCTGTACTGTGTACACATAATATTACTCGTATTTTATGCCGTCGACTATGATTACATTTTATTCGTCAACACACATACAAGTCATAATATGATAATACAATATACACAATACAGACAGTATAGAAAAATATTATATTATCGGGATAATAATATGTACTATCCACTCCAAGAACCAACTTTCACCATATATATTTGAATGACTTTATTACATTTTAGTTGAAAAAATGCAATAACTAACTGATATGGTATCATTAGTCTACTACAGGTATATCGTATGCGTATCCAATATATTTATATATCATGGATAAAATTGTTAATGTTATTATACTTGTTATTATAAATATTTTTACAGCGTTAAATATACGTTACTCTAACTAAATTCAAAAAAATCTTAAAAATCCGATGTCACAATTTTTTTTTATAGTCATTTTAATTTTTTCTGCAAAATTATCAATTTTGAGGTATTGTAGCCCAAATAGTTGGTAAAATGAGATTTTAAGACCTGGGCAAAAATTTTGATTTTCAATGATGAATAACACGACTAAAAAATAAAATAAAAATAACAGCCTCGATCGATCCCT
>JAIPRL010003304.1:4639-48399 GCA_025469235.1 Pemphigus obesinymphae | reverse complement strand
ATTATATTGCCCTAGAGCATTAAATAATTTAGTATGAGTGATGACTTAAAAAATGAAGAAACAATGTTTATAAATTAAAATTCTATGTATAATAAAATAGCCGGTCAGTAAGGGGTGGAAGCACTTCGTTTTGTTGGGTAGGATACTGGTGGTGGATATATTGAATTTGAAAGTAATGATAAATTATTTCTTTCTAAAAAAAAACGCTCTGAGAGAAGTTTCGGCAGATATACTTGAAAATACTGTAGTTAACGATCGGAGCACTTTTTCTCATAGAAAAAATATATACGGACTAAAATAAAAAAAGTTGAAAAAAATCCAAAAAATCATATGGAATTATAAGGAATTAAACTGAAACCTGAAGCATAAAAGCATCATTGGCTGCCACTGCGCTACGAACCGCTGTTATGAAAATAAAAGAATAAACGTTTTAAACGAAACTAAAGCAAGTGATGTTTAAAATCTAGATGTAAAATGTTAGTATTTTATTTAAATAGGTATATTAAATTTGATAATCTTTATTGACTTATTACTTATCTTGATTATGATAAATTAAAAGATAAAATATATTATTTTTTTGATTTTCTGAATTTACATTTTGTATTCGGATAAAAAATATGTAAAAATTTGGATAAAAAAATTATACATGCTTTTCAATCTTTTTTAATAAATGCTATTCAAATAAATAAAACTATAAATAATACATAATAGTCAAGCCAAATTCAATCACATATTTATTACAATATTTAGAGCATCTATGTGCATTATACATTATGGTACGGTTAAATTTTCAATGTGAGATATTTATTGTAAAACCGAAACTGGTAAAACATTCGTTTAACACAAAAATGACGTAAATGTAAAATAATGTATCAATTTTTCATCATCGCTGTTTTAATTTGAGTAACATTATTTGTGTGATTTTTCGAGTAAAAAACCACGTTACAAATATTATCACTGCCAGTGTGGCACCCAAATCTATCATTAAATGATTAGTCCAAGATGCTTCCGCCGACGTGGGTCTTATATTTGTTTCCTCACCGTGTCGAATTAAATACTCAGTCCAATAAACAATGGAATTAGCTGGTGTAATGGGACGATCTTGGAACAGAGACGACACACGTTTGGCATTTTTTGTAAAGCTATAAACAACAATAGTTAGGGCATTTAGATATATTATTATTAATACTGAAGATATTTTTTTATTAAATTATGTATGTACTTATTAATATATAATAGTATTAAGTAGTATATAAGATTAATTTTAATAATACGTATTAATAATATAAATTTTAATTTCTCCTGGAACCATCCAAAAAATTATCTCTAATCTCACCAAAAAAACACTCTTGGCTCAGACAAAATTACCAATTTGGCCCTAAAGTACTTACCGAAGAACAAATTATTATAATTTACTAAGTTAATTAACAGCTGCTTCTATTATTACCATCTAGCAACCTGATAAAGATAATCAACTACCGGAGAGTTATAGACCAATAGCACTCCTTTCGTCATTGTCTAAACTCTACGAACAATTAATTCTGCCTAATTTGAAAACCGCCCTCGTCGACAAAATTAGAGATGAGCAATTCGCCTTCCGATAAGGTCACTCCACCACTCTAAAGCTAACTAAATGTGTATTGACCAAATAAGTACAAATTTAAGCCAAGGCGTATATACCGCAGCAATTTTTTTGTGCAAAAAGCGTTTGACCGGGTATGGCACGATAAACTTCTTTATAAAATGATAGGCATAGATATTCCCATTAGACTCATCAAAATCATAGTATCCTTCCTTTCTAACAGATTTTTTAGTACTAAAATTAAACACTGTATCTCGAGAATCAGAACAGTCTGCACAGGTTTCCTACAAGGCTCGTGCCTCTCTCCGACATTATTCAACATTTATACCAAAAACATGCTATCCCATATAGACACTAACGTCTCATTATTCCCCGACGACATTTTGTTCTTTTGCGCTAATGTAAACCCCGCATAGCTATCATACAACTCCAATGCCAAATCCATCTGGCAAATGACTGGTTTAGCAAATTGTGGCTTCGGATCAACGAAGCTAAAACTATAGCAATCCTCTTCGGCCGTAAAGATTCATAAAACATTCTTAATATAAAAATTAACAACATAAATATTGCCTGGTCATACAAAGTATAAGTAAGTACCTACTTGTCATACAAAGTTAAATACTTGGGAATCGCTATTGACCGTAAACTTAGCGTTGTCAATCACGTATCAACTACTATTAAGAAGGCAACAATGGTGCTCAGTCTTCTTTATCCAGTCTTGAACAGGATCTCTCCAATAGCATCTCGGTCAAGAATAAACTTTCTTAAACTTTATGTCATTCCCATGCTAACGTACGCTGGTGCAGCTTGGGCACCCTTCATCTCCAAAACCCAGTGACAAAGACTTGAATCGGTTCAAACCATTGGTGTAAGAACAATCCTAGAACTTTCGATATTCATCAAGAACAAAATCACCCTCCCCTCAGCCGATCTTAAAAAATACGATCAGAACCCTCTCCGCAGCCATGTTCTACAAATCTTCTACCTCTCAATATACACATCAAAGTAATCGGTCGTTCAAATAGCCCATGGACTTCAAAAAAATATAAAACTCATCCCAGACCACTCAAATAGTCCAAAACCTTAACTATTAAAAAATTAAACAAACTCTACAATCAAATCCCTCTCTAATTCCAACCACTATCAAAGGCCGTAGGCCTGGTATAGTTTATAGGCTTCGCCGTCCAGTAGCAAGCAAGCAAGCGATAACTTATCATGGCTCAGGCAGCCTAGATCTTACAAAGACCTCTCACCTGGGTAACATCTATCTACATATAATCACAAACCACCAAACAAACAATGAATTCAACTAAATCCGTTAATCAATAACAAACTACTATATCAAACATTAGTAAAGGCTAACCCCCGGCATAGTATAAGACCTTCTAGGTCGTCATTCAAGTAAAGCGAAAAATTTAACACATTCTTTTTCTTTTTCTTCAAACAACTTCTACAACCAATAATACTACAAAGAACTTGAAAAAAATAGAAGAACCCATTAATAGCAGTAGAACGATGAAAGCAGAACTAGGGACGACTACAACAACCGGACCAGCAGCAACACCTCGCACTTTAAATTTAAAGCCAAAAACTTCTGAAATTGAAATTTAACTAAAAATTACACTATTCATCATATCATTATTTTATCAAATGAAATATATTTTAAAATTATTTGATCAGTACCAACATATTTCGAATCGCGTACATATTTTTTAAGTTATAATCACACATTTTGATTTTTAGAATAATCATTTACGTAAGTACTCAAGTTTAAAATCAAAAAACTTAAATTGTTAAATAAAATACTTTTTCAAATGATGAGGTTTTTTATAAATATAAATTTTTGTATTAAAATATTAAATATTTATCTGTATATTATATTTATGTAATTTTTCAGGTAAAACAAGTTGAGCAGAAGTTTTAGAGTAAAGAGCTTTTTTGATAGCAAATTTGTTCTATATATAGTTGGTAGATAGTAAATACTTTAGAGAAGTCATTTTTCAAATCTTACTATTATCAAACAGCGATGAGCCAAGCCGCAGCTCGCATCTCGACAACTACGGACGTGACTCGCTGACGATCATTGAACATCCGGGACATATCAACATAGACAACAAGCAACCTGCCAGCGCCGACCAGCTAACAGCCCCAAAATCCAAAATTCGATCAACGCCAAAAGACGACCACGAAAGGACTTATACAAACTCCTTTATCAAGACTCCCCGGTCGGCCCCCTCCAGAGTGCCTATTAGGCGATCGCTCATGGTGACCTACTTACAACCAATGCCACTTAACTGAGCGGGCATGTGTGATGTAGCGTTTGTCCATCCCATACACTTTCACATCTTTTATGACTCATTTACCACCTTGTATTAATAACTGTGTGTTCAGCCACCCCAAATTACACAACCGCACTGGATCATTTCGTTTAACTTCCGCTTTTTCCCACATACATACGTATACATACTTTTATTTACAGAGTATACAATAAACCACGTGATTACTACCTACAACCACTGCGTATACTTCTTTACGACACGGTGCTCGAACTTACCGGCGCACCATTTTATATTTAACCTTCTTAAATATAAAAGAAAAAGTTATGTTCTCATTTTTACTACCTTTGATTGTTTAATAACAAATTAATGGCTAATAAAATAGTCGTTTGATTTATATTGTTGATATCCAAAGACAACGCCATACCGAGATTGACCAGGTTTTGAACGTTCCTAGGTTGATCGTAAAACAACGGCACACCAAGTACTGGAACACCAGCTTCTACAGCCTCATACATTCCGCTTATACCGCCATGACTTATGAACAACTTTACACTTGGATGTTCTAAATAATAATTATAAATGTATTTTATTAAACTGAAATACTTCAAAATACTAAAAAATTCCTGTATAATATATCGAAACTCACGTAATATATCACGTTGTGGTAACCATTTACAGAGTATTACGTTTTTTGATTTATCAATCATTTGATCGTTTTCATATTTCCATATGATCGTTTGAGATAATTGACTAAATACTGATTTAAATGTGTCTATTATACTATCAGGTAATGAATGCATAGCTACCAAAGATCCAATAGTAAAAACAATTACTCCGAATTCGTTACTTCTATTCAAAACTTCTGTTAAATTCTTAAAAAAAAAATCAATTTAATACAAACGTAAAAATTGTATTACCTATCTAGTAAGTCATACCTACAAATTATTTTGTAGACATTTAAATTAAAGTTAATCATTCAAATTTTTAATATCGCATTTTACCATTTAAAAAGATTATCTTAAAAATAATTAATTAGTGAGATACAAGTAATTTAAAGTTGATAGTTAAATAGACTAAAAGAAATATTGATCAAATCAAGATGAATAATTAATTATCTATAGGTACTAGTGGTACTACGTATAGAATTATGTTTATGCGTATAATAATAAAAATCCAGTGAGTAGGGGATGAAAGCACTTCGTTCTTCAGATATACGATACTAATGTTGAGTTTTGGATTTGAAAGTAATAATAAAACGACTCTGAGCGAAACTTGGGGTATTATTATTTTCTGACATCACAATTTTTGTTTTTTTCGGTATTTTTTTTTTACGCTTAAGAAATCTTCACAGAAATAAAAAATTTTTATTTTTAAAATACCAACTACAATAAATTTTCTTTCAGAACGATTTTTACCCGATTATCCTATTCGACTCTTTCTACCCAAAAAAGTGTATACAGATTAAAGATACGAGTATAATCGTAAAAAACCAATCAAATCAAAAAGTCCAAAATTATGAAATGTTCACGATGGCGATGTCAATACAGTGCTTAGTAAATATTATAAGTAAATTTAATTAAAGTTTCTGTCATTATAATTTTCCGGTTTTTAACAACTTTTTGTTAATTTTTGGAAAAAAGAAAAACTACTATGATAATCAAAAAATGACCTCTTTAAAATACGGTCTAGAATGAATTTTCTACAAACATGAAAAAAACATATCATTATAAAGTCTATAGATTTTTCACTACGCTCAAAATATAAAATGACAAAGTCCAAATTTTATTAAGATTTTTCTCTATAAAATTAATTAATACTATTGTTATATTTTTCATAATATATATTGCTGTAATATTGGTAGATATTAACATAATTTAAATAAATAAACAGCGTACAAGAACAAATTATTACACAATTAATCGGTAGGACGGATAATAAAGAAATTATAGTATTAATATTACTATTTACTATATATTATATACGTAGATAATAAAGTATTTTATTAGATGCAGATTTAAAAGTAATACTATTAAAAAGCAACGATTATGTGAAA
This sequence comes from Pemphigus obesinymphae, assembly GCA_025469235.1. NCBI lineage: Eukaryota > Metazoa > Arthropoda > Insecta > Hemiptera > Aphididae > Pemphigus > Pemphigus obesinymphae. The sequence continues at coordinate 42,485 of JAIPRL010003304.1, read as the reverse complement.
AAATATAACTAATTAGTTCGTTTAACATAAATGAATTTTATGAAGGCAGTGCGATGTTTATATGATACATCACAAGTAAAATATGTTATATTTTATTTAAAATTTAAATTATACTTAGCTTTATTTTAATTTTCAAATACTAATGAATTATGTCCAGTTTTTCATCTACTTATTCGTCAAATACTACTCGTATCTGTTGAATATATTTATTCAAGAAATAAATTTCCTAATTAGGCGATAATTGTTTTCAAAGTAAAAATACCTAACAGAATAGATATTCGGTGAAACAAAAAGTGATAATAAGGTATTTAGTAGATAATCTGATTCTGATAAGTGTTAATAACAGTTTATTATGCAAAAAGTTATGCGTGTTATTTGATATGAAAACATTGATAAGGAACCGTGTCAGTTACGTTGTATATTTGATGTTATTAAATTCATATAATAATTAATTCCCTCTACGTTTACGTTTAAGTTTTAAATGTGCGATTAAACGTTGAAAATTTTTCTCATGAATTTTTGGTTATGACATTTTTAATATGCCTAACAAATAAAAAAAACATTTTTAAGTTGTAACTCGTTTTAAGCGGTTGTGTACTTGCAATTTATAAAACATTTTTAGAAATATAAAAATATAACAATAAATTTTAAATATTTAAACACAATTTAATTTAAAACTGGCCCCGTATCTCTACCACTTTTTATTGTTGTGTAATTACGATATTTATTATGAAAACATATGTGCATAAAAGTGTTAAAATGGGTATTTAAAGTTATTTTTGAGTAAAAATACCTATTATCAAATTAATAAAAAATAATATTTTGGAGTGAAACCTCATTTTGTTTTTTTAATTTATTAATTAAAAAAAAAATTATTGTTGTTCTAAGAAGTTCATTTTTTAAACTCTTTTTATTTTAATAACTTTTTTTTGAAGCAATAAATTAAAACCTCCAAATGAAGTTTACCTCAAAAATTTTGTCTTCTATCGGTTTGATAATAGGTATTTTGGCACTAAAATTAATTTAAGAATCCGTTTTAATAGTTTTGCATAAACATGTTTTTATCCTGAAAATCATTGGTGTAGTGTTCTCTTAAGATCAATGGATAAACGAAATCATTTATTAACCGATTGTATTTATAGAATTTAAAGTTGTTAAAAGATTAGAATACCTAATCGACTATTTTGCTACAATTAATATGAAAACTCGATAATCGAAATAGAAAGTAATGTACTTATATAAGTATAATATTTAAAAAATACCAATATCTGTATTTTCATAAAAAAAATTATTTAAAATATCTACATACTTCTAAAAAAAAAAACTCAAAATACTTAAAAAAAATATCTCCAAAAATACATTTGGATTCAAAATATTATAGTAGGTACCCTGCAAATACTTGTATTTGAATGCTTTACAAGATTTATTGTAGGTATATGAAATGATAATCATTCGACTTACTAGAGATAAATTTCTGGGCGGTCGTCGGAGGTGTATACCACCAATTTCCAAGACGTTGGGTCCTAACGGCCGAGCCGGTTCTATAGAATGGTGAGTGTTGACGAACACCATGGCATTCCGAGCGGTCAATAGCCGTCTACGTGAGTCATCGTTCCGGGACCCGACGTCCCAGTACCGCCGAACCGAGTTAGTGTACACGTAATCTATCGCGTTAAACAGTCGCTGGACGAACGTCCCGGGAGACGGGTGGCCGGTCAGCAGAGTTCCCAAGTATGACGGATGATGGGGCGAGCCCGTGACCATTGGCATCCAGTTGACGTGCGATGTGGTCACCACGTACACGGTGGGCAGTCGCAGTCGACCGGACAGCAGCGTCCACTGACAGTCCGAGAACAGTGATTCCATGACGATAGCGTCGAACCGCTTTCGGCCACCTTCGTCGAGTGTGTCACGCACTTCCGGCATGTCGGACAGCAGTGTGCACATCCACCGCGCTCTGTCGGTGGCGACACCGATCATAAATGCGCTCGAAACAAACAATTTCATCATTTGCGAAAAGTCCAGGTCTCGGGACAACATTTTCGGCTGCCCGGTGAGCGTCGACAGGTCCACGTGTGTGTAGTTCGGATGACCGGCCAACTGGTCGGTGGCGGAGTGCAGTGCCATGCAAACCACCTGATGTCCGGCGTCCACTAGACTTTCGAGTACGGCTGACATAACGTTCCAATGACTATAGGCCGAGCTGGGCTCGTATGCCAAGATTCGGTAAGCATTCACCACCGTCACAAAATAGCTGACCACCAACAAGAGGGACGTCGCCATCATCACTGGTTCATAACTCATCTGAAAAACCGTATAGTTACTCATATAAGACGGTTTAGATTTCTCAAAATTAGCATTCCTTACAACAATATAAAAAAAAAAAATTGAAATTCCGATCATCTACCGGTAATTTTTCAAAAAAAAAAAATGGTTATAAACTATACGTTGTCTGAAAACGAAACAAGAACCGTCTATTGATCAATAATTTATTACATTTGTATTAAATTAAGAGAAAAATTACAGTGTAGTTAAATCGTTTTTCTATAATATTTTGATGTATGACTATCTTGAACTGATAGTCAATGTACAGAGTTATACTATAATATAGTGTGTAACTACAGTAAGAATGAGTGATAATGTGCGATTAAAACACAAATGGAATTTGTTTTAATTATTTATATTTTGAAAAACGACTTGTGAGCACGTTCGTAACACCGATTTTATTTTATCTCTATTATGATATGCGTATGACGCTGTTTACTTTCCGTAAAGATTCCATTTAATTAATTAAATTTCGAATAAAATCGTGTTTTTTTTATCGTTTTTACTTAATTTTTAAACGAAAGTTAGTATTTCCTTACGCGTTATCGAAAATATCCAAAAATCAAAAAAATTACCTCTTCAATCTACCATCCTCATCAAATTTATTACTGGAAATGGGGTCACATGTATCGACTGGATTAAGTCTTCTCGTACAAAGTTGTTTCCAGAACAAAATATTAATAAAAGAAAAGAGAAAAAAATAAACATTATTATAAAACCATTAGCTCCTTTGCTCCACTCGGTATCAAAATAATATCGGAATATAAGTTATTTTGTAATATTATTTTATTTGAAAATTTTATATAACATAAAAATAGAAAAACATAATACGAACCTATATTTAAAATATACCAATATGTAATAACATGCGAATATGTATCATAATAGCGAATGTTTCAGTTTTCCATTATTAGATATTGTAAACTATGTATTTTACAGGGTTAAGGACGTCATATATCTAATTTTACGAGGTTATATATAGGAAAAAATAAAAGTTTAAGAATTTTGATTATAGATGTTATGGTTCTAAAATTAATCTGGAATCATTTAATTGCAATTTAAGTAGACATATCTTTTTTAAATAAATATCGTGATTATACAACAATACAAAATGGTATTCGTACAGGGTTATTTTTTAATTACTTATAAAATATATCGAAATATTTATAAGTTACTAGATTTTCATTTTTCTAGAAATTTCATAAACAGAACCCCTTAAAAATTAGGTGTATAGCGTCCTCTTAATATTTTGTTTATGTAAGCTCGAGGTTTATGTGCTAACACAAAAACACGAAGCATGTGCAGTCGCATTATTTGCACACTTTTTATGCCGATACTGGGTATATCAAAAGCCTAATATCATAACGATATGTAAAATAACTCAGGGTTGGTAATGTACTCATTAAGTATACTATATGCATTTAAGAGGACCCTATGTCCATATTTATCTTCTCTATAACTAATTAACAATAGATTCAGGAAATTTACGTTATAATATTGCAGTAAATATATTTATTACCAAATTAATAGACGAAATCATTCTGTAGCATGGTCTTGTTTCATAAATTTTATATTTAAAGAGAAATATATTTATTTAAATGATCGGAATTCAAAAATAATAGTTATATTGCCCGAAAAAATTTTGCAATTGCCATAATAAAAACATGCTGTGTGTTACATAATTACGTGCAAGAAAGAGATGGCTATAGATTTCAAGACACATTGTACGTCCCTCCAAAACTAAAAACTCCTCCGGGTCTTCCAAGCAGAGGGAGCCGATCAGGGTCTAACAGAGATTTATTTTCTGATTATTTTATAAATACAAATCCGCTAGAATAACAAGACATGGTAGCATTAGGATAGTAATTACAGATTTTTTTATTTTATTTTAAATTAAATTCTCCTTACAAATTATATTATATTAACTTATATATATTTTATAATAACCTAATCGCATTAATTTTAGATATATGTTAATTAGAATAAGTTAATTAATTGTTAATTAGTGAGCTGTAGGCCTTAAAATAAAGAACACTTTCTCCTTTCGAATTCATTTTTTTCATTTTCTGTTGATTCTCTTCACACATTATATTTGTGATTTCCTTCAATTTCCTTCTCTTTAAATCGCGATCGCTGTATTCCTCAGAAAATATGTGCCAAATTGTTTTTCGGTTTTCGACTTCCCGAAACAACTTTTCCGTATCGAAAGTCATCGCAGTATTTTCTTCGATAAAAAAAAAAGAAATGTTTTCTTGGAAAAACTACGTATTCACCGCACTGTCGAGCGAGACGTGGAGGAGGAAACATACGCCTGGCTGCTTCGACTAGTGCACGGAGACTGAAGACAACCACATACATTTATATTTATAAATAAATGCCCAGTTTCTACAAAATAATTTGTTTTTATTTAACAAATACGTATTTCGAAAACAATGTTTTCATCTTCAGTGTTAAACAATTACTACAGTAGAAGCCATAGCTTCATAGTGCGCGAGTACCAATAAGCAATTATCTGTGGGATTGGCTGCCTATTGCACTATAACCCTTACCGGTAGCGACATAGTCAAGAGGGTGGGATCTTACAAAACTGATGTATAGCCGTATAAATAAATATTAAATTAGTACCTTTATGATCTTCAGACCCTTTTTCCCTTCCTCTAAGATTACTTCTATTTTTAATTCTGACAAATACATCATTCGCGAAATGTTATATTTATGGTAATAATCATGTAATTTTCGAAAAAATAATTAAAAAAGTATCAAATATACATTTTTAGCATAACATTATACCATGTTTTTTTGTTTAAGTCATTATAGACAAAATGTATTATGGAATATTTTTTGTCAATTGTCATGATAATATTTATTGAGAGTATGGATTTAATAACTGTATAAAATAATGATGTGTATTTATTTTTAGTTTTATATGAATCAAGTTTGTAACTGATATCTTCGTATTAAATAAATAGAAAAAATGAAAATTCCCACCACATGTGCATTTCATGTCTTTATATGTAGTACCTAACAATAACTAATTTTAAAAGGACGTCCATACCCACACACAAATTATTTCTAGTACTTAGTAAAAATATGTTTATAGAAATCAAACTAAACGATTCTTTCCAACTAAAAAAATGTATACAGACATAAAAAAATAACCATATATACTCTATGCTGCAATCAGAATTTAAAATAAGTTCAAATCTATACATAATCGTTTCCATGAACATATTATAAGTATCTTTTTCTTGTATTTAGATTATTAATGCATTTTAACATTCATTTTCTAAAATAAAACACAAGTATCATTTTGTTGCTAATATAATTACAGTACCTCTGATCTTTTAGTAACGGATTTATGGTTGACTAATAGTTGACGAGATCATGTTTTGTGTCATATTATTGATATCTAAAGACAACGCCATTCTAAGGTCTACCAGGTTTTGAATATTCCTCGATTGGTAATAAAATAATGGTATACCAAGTATAGGAACTCCTGCTTCTACAACTTCATACAGTCCACTCATTCCACCGTGACTTATAAAAAGCATTACATTTGGATGATCTATATAAACAAATTAAATTCATAAAATCATTGTTGGAGACCTAGTTACTAGAAATAATAATTTGTCACATAAATTAAAAACTGAAATTATAATCAGAACAAAGAATATTTTAAAGTTCAAACTATAAATTATAATGTGTAATGAATATAATACCTATATACCTATATACCAAACTTAAGTTAAGAGAGTTTTTTTCAAGTTATAATAAAAAAATTTTTGAAATACTAATGGTATATAATATAATAAAATATATAATATCTTATCATAAAATAGTACGTCGGCAAATTAGTGGACCATTTAACCCCATCTAACAATATTTTAAAACACATAAACCGAAAAAATTCGCAATATCCAATTTTTTTTTTCATTTCATTCCTTCCACAATATACCAATTCAAATATTAAATATATTTTGTACATAATTATTATGAGGATAATTTAAAATAATTGTAAATCTAAAATTCGTACACGTTATTGGAAATATTTTTATATGATAGTTATGAAACTTACTTAATATGTCACGTTGTAATAACCATTTACAAAGTACCACGTTTTTTGGCTTATTGGGCATATGATCGTTTTCATATTTCCATAGAATCGTTTGAGGTAGTTGACTAAACACCAACTTTAATGCGTCTAATATATTTTCTGGTAATAAATTAATAGCTACCAATGATCCAAATTCCAAAAGCAAATACTATAATACCAAATTCATTGTGTTTATCCATCATCTATTTTATATCCTGAAAATACAAATAAAAAAATACATCAAATTTTATATTTAGATTCTGTATAGGTACTGTTATTAAATTACTCAAAATTGATTACTAAACACATCGATATTGATCGTTAGTTCGTTACTATACTACACTATACTTATATTATTATATGTACGGCAACGTCGAATTATAACTTATAGAGCACTAGCAAGTAAAAAAATATACACTAAATTAAAATAGATAGAAATATTATAGTTAAAATAACCAATGATCGGCAAATTAATGATTTTTTTAACTCAGTTAAGTTAAGTTAAGTTAATATTTATATTTTTTACAAGCCAATATAACATTTAAGATATACTTACAGGCATAATTAATAGTATCTATTATTTTTTTTTGGAAATGCTGTTATTTTTAACTTTAAGCATTTTAAAATTTTTTAAAATCATTAGCATACTATTATTAAAAATATTACAATGTATTTATAATAATTATTATTAAAATTAACAACAAACAGATTCATAAAAATGTTTGATTAGTAGATACCTATAGTTTTTATAACAAATGGAAATTGCTCATTGCAAATTAGTAGATATCTACCTAAATATTGTTTATTGGTGAGAAATTTAATACATTCCTAATTTATATTACTGGGAGATTATTACATAATATATAGGTATTCTTATTTTATTTAAATCTTCAGGAAATAAATAAATCATTCTTATAATATATTAATTATTAAAAATGAGAAAAACAACTTTATTTTTATTCAACCATTTTGACGGTATAGACACAATATGAAATCAAAATGTATCAATTATTTCAAAATTAACTTAACTGAGTTTTTCCTTTTTTTTTAAAAAAAAAGTAACTTGTTCTTTAAAAGTTAATAAAAACCAAAAAAAAGTTAAGTTAACAAAAATCGAATATAAAAAGTTACGTTAAAAATTTTAATTAACTTCACTGTTTACTTATTAACTTGTTAATGCCCTTGCTGCTTATAAATATTTAATAAAATGTAATTATTTAAATGAGATTTGTTATATTTTAATCTACCATTAAGAGGAAATTGTGTATGGTACTTATTGGTCTAGGGAAGGCATATGATAGATTTCCTAGAGAGATCTTGAAATAGGCATTCATGAAAAATGGTGTATGTGTATGTAATTGAGGAAGAATATAAAGAGGAAATTAATTACAAGAGTAAGGAATTTGTAGGTTTTTAGCAAGAAATGAGTATAATGCATATTTATGGATTTAAATCGTTCAATGATGAAATAAAATGTTTATAGATACATAACAAACGAAATACACTTGACCGAACGCAACATACTCGGAGCAAAGACCCTATTTTTAAGTGAACATTTGTATCTATAAAGTGTTGTATTATAACTTCAGAGTGTATATTAAAATTGTATACATATTTTATCAGTAAGTATGTAGGCAAAATGAATTTCTATATAAGGTTTTTATGAATGAGAAAATGGTTATAAAATACACAGATATTTTGTTATCTCTGTTTGATTAAAAATGTGTACAATACACATATTAGTACTTTTTATTTTATACAATTTAAAGTAATTTTATAAAAGTTCTAAATTTTTCCGTTAATAAAATATCCATATAACTTCTGTATGTAGTGCTTTAATTATTATTACTTATAATACAGTCTTGTTGTAGGTTTAATCGTTTAAAAAGTTAAACCTTATAGGTACGATTTTAAAATTGTAGTTACTTAATTAAGTATTAGAATTTATAAACTTAAGAATATTATATAGCTACCTATGTTGTATCATAATTATAGTCAAATCAAATATTATATAAGTACCTAATATTCTATATAAACAACAGTGAACGATTTTACTAAATGCCTATATTAAATTGGAAAATTGTGAATATGCATAATAGCCTTATGACAATGTTTAAACTACAATGTTGAAAATCAAAATATGGTATATAATTGATTATAGTATCTATATATTATTATAGTTTACTCAATTTGTTAATCATTAGGTTTAATTAACAATTTTAATTATATGATTTTGAATCTTAATAACTTAAAAATTTTCCATCTACATAAATACGTTTTTTTTTTTTAATATTTATACCCAAATCATTATAGTCAAATAAAGTAAAATTAGTATTTGGTATACAAATAATTGTGGAAAAACCAACATTTTTACCATTTTCCTAGATATATGTGCATATTACCCTATACAGTATATATTATACTCTTTAATAAATGTATATTAGTAAAATACTATAAAAAAAAATATTATATTTTTCTAAGGCGCCCATAATATTTAATAAACAATAAATAACAACAGCGTTATGTGTATTATAAATTTGTATTATATATTTTTTTTCAATACTACGGAATCATATAAATATTTACTATCAAAATCATAAGGTATCAAAAATTATTAAAATTGTACCTTATTATATTTCTTACCTTTAACCTTGTTTGTAAGAAATTAGTTTTCTAAAGATCCATGGCCATAATTGATCAATACTATATATACATAACTACTATTACTTGTTAAAATACAATAAATAAATATCACATTATAAATTAATAAATGTTAATAACGGTAGTTCTATGAAAATTTTATAACTTTTAAAAGCATAATATTAGTTTAGTCCTATATAATATAATAGGACGATGGTCAGGTATGCACTGACTATAAAAATATATATTAATTAAATTTAGGTGTATAGAGGTTATATGGATAATATAGATAAATCAAATTATGTCGATCGATATAAGTACCCATTAATATATTATTATAGTTATACTCAAATAGGCGTATTAGTATTATAATAAACAACTCTTATGTTACCCAGACAGCTTTAAAATAACCGATTAGGGATTCATTATATTTAATTAAAATTATAGACAATATGTTATAATTATATTATATCAATTGTATGAACTAATAATTAATATTGTCATAGAATAAACAACAAAGTAGAATAAAAAAGCGGATACTGGAACCTGATCCTGATCCTGATCCCCGCGCGCTTTTTCTCGCCCGCCGCTGAACACATTACACGATAGAGCAATAATTTTGTCCCTCCTCCTCCATTACTGTTACCTCCACACTCCTATCATAAAATAACAGTTATACCTCCTCTTTATTATCATATACGAATATATCTTTTAAACTAATATCTCTCATTACTATATAGATTTTATGGATATTGTAAGAAGCACATAAAGAATAATATGTAATTTTATTACAAAGAAAATAAATAATTGTGAGAAAGTTCTCAGTTACATATAAGTATAATGTGTAATTTGATTATTAAAAAAATGGCAAATAATCCTGAAAAAATGTTAACGAATTAGTTTTAAATTTAGTATACCCCCCTCCCCCCTAATATATATATTATCGCTAAAAAGAATCAGATATTGTTTCCACTTTCAAGTATAAGTTATAACTTATACATTTACGAGTAGACCACGCGTAAAAAAGTTACGCATACAAATAATATGTAACTTGATCATATTTAAAAGAGAAAAATGCTAAATATATAATTAAAGAAATTACCCCCACTAAAATATCTAAATTTAGATTATATTATATAATAAAATATAAATATTATATTATTACATTAGGTTTAAATCAGTATCGAAATATTCGTTTGATTGTTAAGTTGTGAATAGTTCTCCAGGGTTATACAAATGTTTTTAACTGTAAATAGCGGGTATATACAATGTACATGGCGGTGGTGGTGGCATGTTGATGGTTTTTGCCGAGGGGTGGGTGAGAAGAGGCCCGCGGGAGATCAGGATCAGGATCAGGTTCCAGTACCCACTTTTTTATTCTACTCAACAATACTCGCATTGCTTCATAGTGGAAGGGTTGACAAAACATTTCTTCAGCCCCCCCCCCTAAAATGTTTTTAAATTTTATGTTTTTCTCAGCATCTGAGAAATGCAAATTCATGATATAATTATTGGAAAATAAAAAATTTCAAATTTTACAAGTAAGGGGGAAGGCAGTGAAACGTACGTAATTATATAACCTACATTTCGGATTAAAATTTAATTTCAAAATTTTAAGTTTTAAATTTAATTGAAAAAAATTGGACAGGACGGTTGTGGACCCCGCAAGTTTTTTAATTTGGGTAGAAACATTAAAATTTATTTGAAATCATTTAGGTATAAGTACTTATACCAAAAGAATGAATAAATGTTAGATAGATAGATTATGATGAAAATAGATTTTTGAATAATTGTAATCAGTCATTAATCTATTTAACGATATAAAAATACCATCATTATAACTGTTATTGTTTTCATAATACAATAATGCATATTATAATACATTTGACGTATTAAAATTGTTTGATCTTATTATTTTGATCGTTGGACATTGAATTCGAATATTTACTGGAATTAGGTAATATTTGTATTTTTATCACTAAATAACGTACTTGCTAATCAGTTATTTAATTGTAGCTTATAATATATAACTATTTAGATTATTAATGAATGATAATTTTGATAATATAATATAACTATACTATCTATATATCACAAGAACTATAATAGCTATAGTAAAGGAAGTGAAATAAAATAAAGTAAATCACTGACACATAATATTAATGCAATTTAAATTTCTTCGGTAAATGTTTTATTTTGATTTTATAACAGTAAATTATATCATATGATGTGGTGTGCATGTATATTATTAAAACTAAATCGATGTATCGTTAATTCTTTGAATACGAACAAATTTTTAGTTAAAAAAAAAATTACTTCATGTGAAGCGTGATCAAATTAATAATAATAATAATAATAATAATAATAATAATAATAATAAAAAATAAAAATAAAACCAACAAATTAGTGCGAACAAATAAGTTCATATTTGATTAAATTTCAACACATCAGTAAATAAATATCCGATAATATAAATAGTTTTGGATTTGGCCCGATGTACACGACGGGCGCCATTTGGTGGACAATATGGGCGCTGACGTTGGATCAAAATCATGCAGATAGCGCTCAAATCCTGGCAATGTTGCCAAGAGTCACTGGAACGTGGTGGATGTGGTACTACAAACGCTGTTGGCCAGTGGCCACAACGTAACAGCCACAACTCCATTAATCAAAAACAGGCCCGTGGCCAACTACACGGAAGTGGGCATATCGCAGTTGACGCCACTGGGCGTTAGTGTACCATGGGACGTCATTATGGAAAGTTCAGAAGCCAATAATCTCCCGTTCCTTTCTGGACGTCATAAGGTCACGTGCAACAAATTGTTTGAGTACGAGAAATTTTGGCGCATCATCAAGTCGAATAAGTAAGTAAAATGTTGATATTTAAAAAATAAATTAACGTTTATTCATTTAACATAGTTAATCGTAACTATTTTTCAAGCTCGAATACTATAAAACGCTCCTTTTATACTGTTAAAAATGGTTTCTAAAATGTATTTCAAGATTATTCTTTTATTTTCTGCTGGTCTACTTGTATTTTCATAATTTGGATATCAAGGATTTTCTGTGCAGCTACGTACACGAGTCGGGTGTATATGAATATTATTATTTCATATGAATATTGAAATTTAATAACATATAAAATAATAATAGATAGGTATATAAATTAATAAGAATGAATAAAATATGAATATTAGAAAAATAACCATTTTTTATAAATATAGGTTTAGACGCTGCTTAGTACGTTAATATATAAGTAATTCATACCTATTCCAACAATTATAACTCCTGGAACAATTATATTATATAATTAATATTTTTAATTAAACATATTTAATATAACACAATATGAAGTGTATTATGTAATACAAATTTAGGCATATATTTGTCTGATTGTTTGATTATTAATTGAACTTCATATTAGGCAGTGGCGGCTCGTGTGTAGGGGCGATGGGGCGATCGCCCTTCCTCTAAAATTGTAACAAATAATTTATTAACAAGTTAGATGTTCATTTGAATATTAACAATTATTTATATTTATATTGTAATGCAGTTTCAAAATATTATTATCGAAAGTAAAAATTGTATTCCATTGTTATGAAAACACTATGAGGTAATCGGAGTTTAAAAATATATGTAGTTAATAACGGTTGAAATAGGTACCTATTATTCATCTGCGCGATTATCCAGTATTGAACAGCGTTCGGTGCTGGGGCGACATTGACAATTGCCCGTCCGTCATAACTATACGATGAAAACACAAAAACATAGGAAGGGGAATTCGGTAATAATGCGGCCGCCGGAGCGATACGAATAATCGCCTGACATGCATTTACTGTGTGTTCGTGACGAGTGCACATTTTTATGTTTCTTTATTATTTATTTAATTTATTCTTTTATTATTGGTATATATTATATTATTATATTATAGTAGATAAAAATTCAGTATCATATTAACAGAAAATTGAAATAAAACAACTTGGAAGACCTGTTTAGTGAAACGAAAGATAGACGCTTAAATTTTGAGTATAAAATGTATAAGTTGTATTATTTTGTAATTTTCGTTTTTTGTAAGACGTATTTAAATATTTGTTTTTCTATATGGTATTAACATTGGTTTAATAAATATCTTTCAAATTAGTACCTACATAATTATTTTTGTATTATATGCTTTTCAAAAATGAATAATTTTTAATCGCCCTTCCACTTTCAAAGTCCACAAACCGCCACTGATATTAAGTACTTATCAGTATAATTTGTAGTTATTACCTATACGACTTATTTATATAGGTACAATGTGATATATAGATACTTTAAAACTTTTGGTCCATTCATAATTAAATCTGCTAATTTAATTACATATAAGTAATAAATAATAATTATAACTACCTACCTATATGTACTTTAATTTATTTTTAGTAGAAATATCCATATCTCCAGATATATATATTTTTTTAATTACCTATTATAATAAATAAATGGTAACTATATTATAATAACTAATAAAAATTTGATATTTCCGAAAAATACAAATTAATAATTAACTGTCAACACATCTTTTTCTGTAATTTTTACATTACACCCCCAATTATAATTTAGTATAAATTGTATATCTATATTGATTAAAGAATAACATGATTTAATCTGCCCATAAAATACTTAAACATAAAATAATTATAATCACATTAGAGTATATCTACCAAGTAGATAATTTTATATAGATAGATTCTACCTATATACAATTAAAACTATAGAGTAAAGTTTGACAACAGTATAAGTTGCCAATTTTTATGCGTTTAATTAATCATGGGGATTTTGTAAACTATAAGAAAGAAATTTCATTGATCATTTCAATACAATAACTAAATAATTTAAAAATATAATTTTCTTTAAAATCTTCATAAATAATCGCTCATTTCATAAATTTGAATATGACAAAGATTTACGATTATTTTAATATCGTATAGATTGTGACCATCAAACAGACATAAAGTACTGAGTACATACTATTTATTCATTACTTAAAATTAAAAAAACGGGATATTATTAAAAAGAAAATCAATCATAATCATTTTCTACCAACATTTTCATAAATCGGTTTGAAAATGATTCAATAAAAAAACAGTAGATAAGCAAAAAAGGTAATAAAAACGGAACACTATTTTCAAAAGTGGAGGAAAAAAATGTAACGTTTAAAATTTGTCGAAACAACAGGACGCAATCCTCAAAAACTGGACAGCCCTGCAAAAAACGGGACGTATGGTCACCATACAATATACTATAACATATTGTAAACAATAACTAAACATAAGGATATGAATATTATATTTATAAGCATTTTAGTATTGGGTGTGTAAAGAATTGCCAACTGGAACATCATAAATCATAACTTTGCAATGATCTAAAAAATTGCTTTATTTTAAATTAGGTTCGACTTATTCATTACAGAACTACTAGCCTCGTCATGTGACGCATATGTGTCGTATTATTTAAAAACACCACGAATAGTCATTGTATCTAGTCATGTTCATACGTGATACCATCATACGTTCGATAGTCACATGAATCCAGCTCACGTATCGACTTTCCACGCACCATTTGCAGTACCGACAAACTTCATACAGAGAATTGTGAATACTCACGATTACTTGAACTCGCACTTTCAAATTTTCAAATGGGTCGACAGAGAAGCGCCAGATATCGGACGAAAATACTTCGGTTCGGATGCACCGGATTCAGAAACTTTAATGCGAAATACTTCGTTGTTGTTTGTCAACGGGCACTTTACCACGGATCTGGAAAGACCATTAATGATAAATTTCGTGAACATCGGTGGCATACATTTAGTACAGCCTAAACTGTTGCCAAAAGTGAGTCTTAAAATAATATTTCATGATCATTATGATAATAATTTGATATGTTTGTAACCAGGACATCGAACAGTTCATTAATGATTCTTCAAAAGGTGTCATATTTTTTACGTTCGGTTCTACAATTAAAATGGACACTGCACCGGCACATTTGCAGAAAGTGTTCGTAGAAACGTTAGGCGAATTGCCTCAAAGGGTATTGTGGAAGTACGAAAATCGACCTCAAGGGGAATCACTGAAAAACGTGATGATAAAGAAATGGTTTTCACAAAGAGATATATTAAGCAAGTATATCTATTTTTAATGTTAAGCAATTTTCAAGTTTTTTTTCAATCGGAAAAAGACATAAAATATAGTGTCGAAAATATATGGTGTCATCATTTATTAATTCCAATATTTTTTAGATTTCTAGTGGAGCGAAAAAGCTAGTAGTTTTACAATAATGTTTATTCATTTATTTTTAGGTTTCAAAAAATAGGTTTTAGACACCTTATGTCCTTATATCCCCGTACGTAGTTACTAGTACATGGTTATGATTCTTAATTTGGCTACCAGGAATTATAGCAATAATAAATAATAAATACAATAATAGTAATAATTATTTGTTACGAGGAATGTTATTGATTTGTTTACTTATTGATGGACAATATTCGTTTTGTTTTATAATGTTTTTAGATTATTATTTAAAATACGTTTAAAAACCGGGAATTTAGCACGCTATTGCAAGGTGGGCTTTCCTTAATTGTTTCTATTTACAACTATTCTGTATTCGAATGGAAGGCTTGATCCAATTATTATGTATTATATACCCGCTTACCGGTAACACATTTGATTAGAATAGTACTTATGAGGATCCATTTTTTAATTTTTCGAACTTTTAGATTTCTGAACATAAATTTAGACACTTAATATTATCCCCGTTGTGTTTGCCTGTCTTTAGTTATTAGTACATAGTACTATGATTTTTGATTTGGTTAATAAGGAGATAGTATTATTTGTCTTATAATATTTTTAATTTTTATTACTTAATTACGAGGAACATTTAGATTTCGTTACTAGGGAAATAGATATTATTCATTTCGTTAAATAACTTTTTTAGATAGAATACGTTTAGAATCTGGGAGTGTAATACGCGTGTTAATTGAGCTATTAATTTTATTTTGTTTTTTAATATGAAATTTTGATATACTTTTTAGATTAAATATAACATTGATGTTTTTTTCGTAATTTATGAAGAATTAAAATAATAATTATGCATTTTTACTCCTGTATTAGATGTTATAATACCAAATAATACCTACTTTAAATATGCATCTCAAGGGCATTAGACACGGTATAACTTTCTATTAATCGCACTACTAACCTTGTAGCTTAAGTATACCTACTTTATAGTAATAATCAATTTCTAAAGCACAAATATATTTTGTGATATGATATGATTTTTGATAGTAGATTTGAATTTTTTATTAAAACTATTTTACATCAATAGTACTTTAATACGTTCAGAAATATAAAAAATATATATACATACATTTTAAAAAAATTAAAAGGAATTAATTTAAATAAGGTAGGAATGTCCACTATGTGAGTGTACTAAATTGCAGTTTTTAAACTTAATTTAAATTATAAAATATAATTTCATAAATAATTTAAAAACAATTTATTAATCTACGTATATACTTATGTATAAAAATTCAAAGTTCAAGAAATTCAAAAAATTCAAAGTTCTAAATAAAATTTAAAACCTGGAGATTTGAGGGCTAAGGTGATATTTTGACATCCTTAAAAATGTATAGTGACCTTCATTTTCGTTACCTATTCATGTTATGTTTTAACTTTATGCTCCTACCCCGAAACTAATAAAAAAAAATATGTGTTCATTCTCCCCCCTCTATAAAAAATTCCAGAGTATATTTTTGTCTATATAAATATATAGTATATACGAGTATATATATTATAGAGCCAAACACATCTTTAATTTTTATTATACAAATTCTGTGTATAAAGAAAATTAAACGTACAATTTCCTATAAACAATTTGTTAATCAATAATCAATTGAATTTATAATTATAATATTTAGAACATTTTTTTCTTTTCATATTTAAATAAATGACTACTTTTATTTCAGAACATAAAAATATGAAATTGTTTATATCTCATGGTGGTATGTTTGGAATTTATGAAGCAATAGATAATGGAGTCCCTATACTTGGCATACCTTTGTATTTTGACCAACCACATAATATTGCTAACGTAGTTCATTGGGAAGCAGGCATGATGTTTGATCACAAAACATTGACTAAAGACATATTAGTAAAAGCTTTTAAAGAAATGACAATTAATTATACCAAGTGAGAATTAAAATGATTTACAATATAATATTTTCATGCATTATTAACTAGGTATACCATTATCATTAATGCCACAAATAAATTAAAAGACTTAAATGTTTCTGTAATTATCTATATACTCACAGGTACAAGTTAAATTCGATGGAATTGTCTAGAAGATTTAAAGACCGACCAAAAACACCGAAAGAAGAGATAATATACTGGACAGAATATGTAATTAAACACAAGGGCGCACATCATTTAAAATCGGCTGTTCATAAATTTACACGGTACCAAAGTTTGCTAATCGATATTTTAATTACTGTTGCAGTAATTATATTATTTAGTTTCAGTTTTATTTTTTTTACACTGAAAATGTCAAGGAATCGAGGATAAAATTACGTAGGTACTAAAAAAAAAAAATAAAAAAAAAATAAAATAATAATAACAAAATAGCAATAATTGTGTAAATAATAATTTTAAATTATTATATTTTACTTGAAATAATCTCAATTGGTTTATTAAATTACTTTTGGTGTAATACTGGTGATAAATTGAATAATGGATTAACATTTTAAACTCGGAAGTTCATATTTGCACATAATGGCATATTTTTAATTTTTTTCTGGAAGGAGGGAGAAGAAACCAAAAAATATTGATAATAATTTATATAATCTTTATACATTTTACTATCTTTGGGGCAAAATCGCTTAGTTGGCAGACTGTTGTTAAAAGGAGGGGTGTTGCGTGGTCTGTGCACTATTTTGGTAAATATTACTTATTCAAAATATTTAATTTAATTTTTAAATTTTCAAAATTTAATTTTACCTTTATATTGATTTTTTTAGAATATTTTTGTAAAATATTTTGCATCACGTGAAAAAATGTGATCATTAAGTATGAATAAAAACAAGTCACAAAATGATAATTTCAACATTAGGTATACCTTTATTTTTCAAATCATACATTTTTCCTAATTTTCTAACAGTAATATAAATAAAACCCTGTATAGTAAATGGTGGTTTTTATTTTTAGATTATTTTAACATATTTATTTTAAAACTAAGAAAATTTTTAGTTTAATATATAGGTATAAGTATACCAAACGAAAAGGTTAACAGTCTTTGACAGAAATACTACATAAAAACAGACTACAGGATACTTTTAAGTCTTAATTGATAAGTTTTCTTTAAATTTTAATGTAGAAATATACAGTTATACAAATTTAGGATCAGTGTACCTATCACGATATCTCAAAATATTATGATAAGTTATCACCGATAACAATAATTCTAGGTGTATATTTTAACTAAAGTAATAAAAAATAAAAAATACAAATTTCACTTATATTATGCTTATTAAAATTTAATACCTAATGATATTGTATATTAATATTTAATATAATATAATATGATAAGTTTGGGTGCCATATGAAATGGGTTATAAGATGTTAGATATGTCAACTTAACTTTTTTTATATTAATATTTAATAAGCTATCTATTTTGCTCATTAATATTTAGTTGATATTAATGGCCAACCAATATTATTCGATTGTTTATTTTGATATAGAATACTCAGTATCCACTATTACATTGATATTTGATTTTATAATTTTCTAACATAATAATATATCCACTGAGCAATAAATGGTCACTAAAACATTATGTAGAGGTTTATATGAAATGCGTAACATTTCAATCTTTGTTAGTTTTGAGTTAAATTTACATTTATATTACTGAAAATGTCCCGCAATACTGTAATTCTATAAACGTCTATTTAACATCAATATTTAACCTCCCATCAATACCACTTTAATATTGGAACATTCAACAAAAATATGATATTGCTCAAAAATGTTGTTGAAACGTTTCATTGTTATATCTAAGCAACATGAAGTCAACGTACCAATACATTTCAGGTACATTAATGTAGATCAAATAAATTGTAAAATATTGCAAAAAAGAATAATCGACCAGCAGGTATTGAACCAAGACCATTCATTGAACCAAGTTTAGGAGATCCTAATCAACATTACGCCTTAATAACCTACCTACCTACAAATATAGACCTACGAGGGCTAACAATTTTCGGTCCAACCGTTTTTTTTCTTAAGTCTGGCCTAGTCCAGTCCAAATAATTTTGTAAAAAAAAGCCTGGACCTGGCCCGATAAAAAAGCTAAGCGCTTAAAAAGCCCGGTCCGGTCCGGTCCATAAATTTTGTAAAACAATCTTAGGCCCTGTCCGTAAAAATGCCCCGTCTAGAAAAATTAAACACACGACATTATCCACTAGAAGTACGAGGGATATTAAAACCGAAAATGGCGATAATAAATTTACTACCTACAAATACTATTAATAATATCGTATCTTTGTACTTCTAGAACTTCTACTACCCTCGTAGCAATCAGTAGTTAACCACAACGAATTTTCTATAAGTATTCCAAATTAGTGTTTCTATTTTATCTTGGTAATTCCTGTGAAAAATAATAATGCTATAATATAATATAATATAATAAAGTAGTGACTGTTAAGGATATAATGACATATGAATAGATTTAATTGCACGAGCGTTGAACTGTGAACTTATTATTATAATTACCTATATTTTATATATTATTTTATTTTATACTTAATACAAATCCGGTCCAAGGATTTTTTACTAAGCCCGGCCCAAAAGATGTTATGAAAAAAACCCGGTCCAAAAATTTTATAAAAAAAACCCAGGCTCGGTCTGAAAAAATGGTAAGAATTTAAAAAGCCCAGTCCGGCCTTAAGTTTTTTGTAGAAATCCAGCTCTTTTTATTTTTGGTCCAATTTCAGTACTGGGCGGGCTTTTAGAGTACTGGATCGGGCCGGCTCGGCCCTTGCAGGTCTACCATGGGGAATAAAGGTGCATATGAATAGATAATCGGAAAATTAAACTAATTAAAAATCGATCAACTAATCCTGTAATTATTTAATTTACAATTTTATTAACTCATATTAGATTTTAGTTATGTATTAAATAAAACTGAAAAACAATTCTGAGCAAAATTCGGTAAGTATATTATTTTCCGATATATGGGTAAAAATTCTGTTATTCTCAATTTAATTTTTCGTTTTGAAAATTAGAAAAAAGTTGAAATTTGTTTTTTTTTAAAAACTATATTATCAACTATATTAAATTTCCTATTTGTATAGCATTATACCTGAACATTTTTACTCGAAATTTAAAATGTATCTACCACATTTATGTAAATGTATAAATGCAGGAAATGCTCATCATATATATTAAAATTTGTACATCAATTCAAGTAATTAGTTTAAATAATAAATAATACATTTATTTACAAGTACAGAATATTTAAATGATTAATTTATGAGGTATTTTATAATGATATAGTAATAAATTTTATTACTAGGTATATTTTCCTGATATTTTCCCATAATATAAAACATGAGCTGGTTCTGTTGGTTTTCAATATTTAACAAGTTATTCTATATTACGTAGCTAAATGGTTTCTGTATTTTTATATAATTTTTTTATCCTTGTTTAGGTGCCTACATCAAATAATCTGGGTTGATTAATTAATTAATTTTATCATTTTAATTGATGAACGCTTTGCGACGTTCTGATGGAATTAGAATTGTCTACTTGAGTGAAAAAACTCGACATTTTTCGGGATCGTAAAATAATAAGATGACATGTGCATATAAGAGCGTATAATCATTGATATAAATAATATTATAATCAACGGTATAATGCCCCGGGTGTATATAGCCGTTGATTATAAACTGTAATGATATAGCGTATAGGTCACGGTCGTGTTGTCTTCCGAAAATATATAATAAGGAATATTATATTATATTGTTATATACTTAATATTGTAATATTTGAAAAAGTAACCTCATTTCTTTATTAGATAAATCGGATGCTGGTAGATCAAGGACTTAATGTTGATAATGAAACAGTCCGTCTTCTAGGGACCGTCGGAGGCTGTCTCGGAATAAAGAACTCTGAAGATACAGTTCACACTTCCTTTATTTTATCAAAATATTTACAACTTTACAGTTTACATATAGATCCGGTACGAAATCCCGACAATGAAAATCCCTACATATGAAAATCCCGACAATTGAAATCTCGACAATCTAAATCCCGACAGGTCGATATCTCGACATGTCGAAATCTGGACAGGTCTATATTCCGATAATAAAACACTGGATATTTTTAATTCGTCTTATATATTAAAGTTTAAAAATATCAATAAAATATAAATGTAAGGTAATTTACTAAAACTAGATTTTTAAAATAATAACAAAATGCTACAACACCAACGTAGAAATTGTCCTAATGGATAGACAAAATTGTGAGACTCTGAAAAGTCCTATTTTAATTCTGAAAAAATTCTTGAATTTATGGATTTATTTATTAAGGATCGATCAAGGTGATATAAAAAATAAAATATTCTCATGTTATATATAATTAAAAAATGGTAATTTATAAATATTAATGTTAAAAAATCCTTAGAAGATAGGCCAAATCTGTTTCCAAATTTAAAATCTTTATATTCCAAAGATCCATAATTGTATTTAGCTTTTAGTTCAATTGAAATCAAATATTATCGTGATTATACTGACGCTGAACTATTTTTAAAATATATTTATATGTAAATATTTTTAATTTGTTAGATTTTTATTTTTCCTAAAATTTCTTAAAACTTGCCTATACAGAACCCTTTAAAATTGGGTGTGTGGCATCCTCTTAACTGATTTTCACGGTTATTCTTATTTTTATATATGAGTACAGCAAATATTCTGTGCCAAATTATCGGGATTTCGACCTGTCGGGATTTTGATTGTCAGGATTTCAATTGTCGGGATTTTCATTTTGAATTCCTCTTGGATTTGTTGATGCCGGATCTTCTGGGGGGTATACAAAATACAGTTTATTATGGTTTATATTTACAAATATACATAATACATATATATATATATATATGTATATATATATATATACATGTATATGTTGGATAATATATAAGAACATTCACTTGTTGATTCGTGGATCGAATATATCCACTCTTATCGGACACGGTTCCCATGTCACATATAATAGTAGTTCAATTGGAGCGGCCGGTCCATGTACCACAGGTTCCGGTCAGCGCGCGCGGCCGAACGACGGAGACAGATATCGATGCGGAAGTAGTCTGTGTCGTCTTTGTGTACGGCATGGCCAGATCAGGCCCGCAGCTGTGACCGCCCGAATGTTTTGGAAACCGGGATTGTTCGGTTTCTGAGAAGGTGTCTTCCCAGGTGGTGCGGTCCTGGTTCACCGATAAGAGCCTGTGTCGTCCAATGAGGCCGGATTCCGCCTTCCGTTGAGTCTCCGGAGGAGCCCGGCTGATCCAACGGTCCTTGAAGTTGAAAATCACCGGAATCATCTAAAGTCACCAAAGTTGATTTGGAGCGTTGATAGCCTATGGTCATGTCCTGGTCGAACGGGGTGTCGAATGTTGTCTAATGGTCCGGTCCCGGAAATGGTCGATACTGGTCTGGACCGACGGTGACTAGTTCATTGGATACTGGTCGATCCCGGTTCACTGGTGGGGAAAGGTAGGGTTGGTGGAAGGAACTGACATAACTTACAGAAGTAGCGGTCGAGGGATACGTAGGGAGGGTAGAAAGCGAAATTAGAGTGATTTGTCACTACTATAAAGCTTAATGAATACATTCACACCTCGTAGTATAAAGGGTTTCCGATTTCGATTCACTTTAAGCAAGATTAAAGAGAAAAAGACATCGAAAATGGGATGACGACTGCTCCGAAATCGATCAGTATTTATATCCTTTGCACCTGGCTTACTTGTGCGGTTCGAACCTTTTCTTGTGTTTTCCATGGTACCCTTGGTCGTTTTCGTCCTAAATGTTATTCCTCTGTTATGGTCAATCCTTTTTATAAATTTCCTCTTTTTTGACATAAAATTAAATTTTTTGCTATAAACAATATCTAATGAATATTTTAAACTGTAATAATTGTAGTTTTTTAATTTATTATTAATAAATAATGATATATTTATATTTATTATCCATATGACTTTTATGCCGGGTTCCATAAAAATCAGTCTGTAAATTTATTATCAGCTCTGTAGATTACTGGCTCTTTAAGTCCTATAGGATCTGTAAAATTGCTAAGGTGTTGCATAAACAATCTATATTTAAAGGTTAACTATGTATACCAAAAACTTATACCATATTTTATTTCGATGTATGTCGAATCTATTTTTTAATTATAAACTTAAGATTACATAAAAACTGAAAAGTATATTATGATTTGTGTGAATAGTGTAATCACAGGATAATAATTCAATGAAAAAAAAAAACGCAATGATGTAACAATATTTATTTATTATTATAGTCACAAATATGATGAATCATTTTTTAAAATAAATTACTTTTATATTTAACAACAGGTTTTTGCAAAATATTAGATTTATTCTTATATTTATAACCAAATTGTTATTTTCTATTCTAGACTATTATAAATAATAAAATTACAGTTGTCAACATTAAGCATAAGCATATCTAGTTGAATTTGAGAATAATACACATGTTTTTCCTTGAGTACCTAACCACTGACCTTCAATAACTTTTACAATATAATTAAGATTATTTAATAAATCCATTAAACATATAGTACTCCTTTTAAATGGATATTTTATTTCCAACAACTTTGTTGGAATTTTGTCACTATTTAGTATAACACCGTCTGGTGAATATCCTAACCAAGGAACTTTATTTGACAAAATTAAAACACTTAATACTACATTATGTCTAGTATTTTTAATGTACAACTCTCTAGCTGTTACCTCATACTGAATACCATGTTTCACACGTTTATTACTAAATGGTGGTGGCCAAAAATACTTGGTAGATTTAGTAATCCATTCATCAGATTACTGGAGCTTTTCATATGTGTATAATTGGTAGCATCTACTATCAGTTATTCTAAATTGCCTAAAAAAATTTATCATTTAGACTTTTTATCCTAAATATATATAATAATTTCAATACTGTACTTAGTAAGTTTTGACATAGTTTTCATACAACAATCTCCTAAGTTTAAAACAGGGTATTCTTCTACTATAGTTAGAAGTTCATGATCAATTATACAGAACATGAACATGTTTACAACTGTTGAATTACATTTTTCATCGATTAAATCTTGAGTACATTTTCTACCTCGGGTATGAGCTTCTAAAGATGATTTGTCAGCCACTTTGATAAACTCATTTTTACAGGTAAAATAAATTGTATTAATAAATAAGGATTAAGAAACAGGTACAAACAATTTGCACTGTTTATATTTACATTAAAATGATTAAACAAGCAATAATTACAATATAATATAAAATAAAATTATGCACATTTAATTACATAAGGTTTATTAATGAACTATTAAAGAATTACCTATTATAAAATAAATAGTTATTGAAATTAATGAAATAAATATGTAGGTTGTTGCCAAAAAACAGGAAGTATGTAGATAGGTATCTGATAAAATTAACCTCATTAGAATCAATATTCTTGTTAGAATTGGAAGGGGGTCGTTTTACACAACAGTAGTCACCTAACACAGATAAAAATGTATTTAGACAAAACAAGTAATTTGTAATATAACAATAAACTTCATTAAAAATTACTAACTATATAGGTACATATACATACTTATAGGTACTAGTTTGTATTGTTCTAGGGAAGGTTGTTTAAGTCTGTTCTATTGACACTTAATATCCGTGGATGAAAGATCATTTATATTTTCAATATGATTTCTATAAACATATTAAAATAATAAAAAATAACTCAGTACTTATGATTGGTAACGTGACATCAGATATTTAAGCTTAATAATTTTGAATTAAAATTTTTTTCACAGACATTTCCTTAAAATATTCAAGATCATTGAAAATTTGGAAATTATTATTTCGGTTATAAATTAATGATTACTGATCACAAATAGTAAAATATAATAAGATAATATAAAAGTCAATATCAATAAATGTAGAAAATCGTTTCAACACTAATATGAAAACAGAAAATGAAAAAACAATAAATTACTTTTGTTAATTATAACCTATATTTTATACTGTAGCTGTCAAAAACATTATTAAAATGGGTAATATAAAGTTATTAATAAAAATTGGGTATATAATATAAGTCAAAGAAAATAAATTTACTCAATTATTATTAATTTGAGCAATTGAAAAATGTTCACTTTTTGAAAATTTGAATCTCTGTCTGACACGAGAGTAACCCACCAATATCTGTTCAGAAACAACAATAAAGCAACGGAATGTTTGCAAGATTTAAATTCCCCAACTTTACATGAAAATATACAATTTTGTATTACTAATTTATGTGTAACTTCATTAATTTGAACTTTAAAAAATTTCCCAGTTACTTCGTGAGGCATTTCTATTATATTTGATGACTGTATGACTAAGCATTTTATGATTATGTTTGGATCCTGTAAGTATAAATATATTATATGTAATATTATTATATCTTAAAAATGCATAAATAAGTAAAGTAGTGATGCACAAAGTAAGACCAAGACCAAGACTATGGCAGTCTTGGTCTTGGTCTTGGTCGTGTTGACTCAATCTTGGTCTTGGTCTTGCAAAATTCTTGCAGCCTTGATTTTTTTTTTTTTACCAAAGTTATAAATAAGAATAAATAATTTATTTATACGTACACAAGGGGGGATACAGGGAGTAATGGGGGTAATTCCCCCCTCCGTTCACAAAAAATAATTAGGTAGGTATCTGTATAGTTTACTGTTTTCGATAACACCGAACTTTCAAGAAATAGTAGAATATCTGTTTACCCATATATTCGATAAACGATAATCATTTCTGAAAATATTACAATAGGATATTGATGATTGCATTACGAGAAATTTGTAGATTTGCAAAAATGCAAGACCAAGACAAGACTGCAAGACCAAGACCGAATTTGCCCATCATTAAGTATAAGTCTTATACTTATAGGTAATCAAAATTATTGAGCAAAAATAAAATAAATTTACGTTTTCCAATTGAATTTTTCTGCACAATATCACCTGATTCGAATTCAGTACGTCTTGCTCACCCTCAAGAAAATGTCTAGATGTTGGTGTACAATTAGTACCTATACATAAAAATATCGCTCAATATTAAAAATATTTTCAGTTCTAATAAATAATAATTTAATTTAATTAGAAAATCAAATATATATATATATATCCTAATAGGTGGTGACCGTGTGATGCAACACGATGCGATCTAGACCACAGTTTTTAAAATATACTTTATATTATAAATAATATATTAGTATATTTTAAACCGTGACCTAAACAACGGTCATATTAATTTTTGCGATAACAATTAACAAGTTCTATTGAATCTACGATTTACGTTTCACGCATTATATGAATAGGTAATAAATTATCAAACGAATATTATCAGTAATTTTATTTAATTTCAAGGTTAGACATTACAGACTTTATTACATATTAGTGAAAATATTTTATAAAGAATAATCACCATGGTTTAAATATACAGGTTATTGCACTTAACCTCAATTATTATCACTAAATTTAAAATGGTAGCGTAATGATACTGTCGCAATCTATGGTAAGTACGGTATTAGTATATTACCATCACAGTATCTAGTTAGATCTGATTAATTAATATTAGTGATATTGTAATATTATTGTATATAGTCATATACAAATGTAAACCAATCAGAATTGCTCCCCTTACGCTAGGTATCATTTTAATATTCGTTCGTCGAAAAGGAAGTAATGGGAGTATATGTGTAATAACATATTTAAACCATGATAATCACGTACGTGCCGTTTAGTTAACCGTAATAACTCTTATATTTTTTTATTATTATTTTATTTATTCGTTTTTCGATATGGATAAATTTTTAATTAAACGTCCTAGTGATAGTGATGATAGTGTTATTGAATTAAGTTCGTAAGCTATCAGAAACTTCATCAGAAATGAAAACCAGTTGAGAATTTCGAATTTTGATATTGCAAAAGGTAAGTATCTTCCAAAATGTGTCATTTGTTTAGAAAGATTAGCATCTGAAAGTATGAAACCATCTAAACTAAAACGATATTTAGTAACTAAATATCCTCAATTCCTTCATAAAGATGAAGAATTTTTTAAAAAGTATGAAAATTCGTTAAAAGATCAAAAAACTGTTTTACATAGTTTTACTTTAGATTCTCAAAAATCTTTAGCTGCGTCATTAAAGACTTCATATTTATTGCAAACACAAAAAAAAACTAACACTCTATTGGTGAATCTCGTGTCTTGCCATCCACTATCAAAATAGTATATATCAATTATGCACGACGAAGCATATGCAAATGAATTTAAAATAATTCCCTTATCAAGAGATACTGTGTTATGTCGAATTATAAATATGGCTGATGACATAAAATCATAACTCCTAAATAGATTACGATTTTGCGATTACTAATTTTGCTCAACTTCTGGTGTGTGTTAGATATTATTATGAAGGTAAAATTGAAGAAGACTTCGTATTTTGTCAACCATTAGAAGGACGTAAAACTGGTATTGATATTTTTGTTCATATAAACAATTTTTTAGAAATTTATGAAATTCCGTGGTTAGTGTATGTTGCAATATGCATAGACTGTGCAGCTGCCTTTATTGGTTTAAAGAAAGGTTTTAAAGCTAAAGTTCTAGAAGTGTCTTCAAATATAAAGTTTAACCATTGTAAAATTCGCAGAGAAGCTTTAGTTTCCAAAAAACTTCAATCAGATGTTAATAAAGTATTTTTCAATGCAATAAATATAATACATTTTATAAAACCAAAGGCATTAAATTCCAGACTTTTTACTATACTTTGCAATGAAATGGGCCATGACCATGACAAATTACTTCTTCATACTTAAGTAAGGTGGTTGTCTCGTGGTAAAGTATTATCACGCCTTTTTGAACTTAGAGATGAAGCTCGAATTTTTCTTCAGGAACGTAATAATACACTTATGGAACACTTTTTAATCGGCAATGGCTTGTGATTCTAGGTTATCTTGCCGATATATTTGATAAATTGAATTTTTAATTGTAAGTCTATAATACAAAGTAAAAATACTAATATTTTAATTCTTTCTAATAAAATCAATGCTTTTAAAAAGAAAATATTTCTGTGGAAAAATTATATTAACAATGACAAATTTGAAATGTTTTCATGTTTATCAGAATTTCTTAGTGATAATGAAATGGATATTAAACAAATAAAAAAATAATAACTGCTTATCTAATAAATTTACAAACACGTTTTAATACACGGCTTGCAGACTAGGGTGAATAAAAAATCCATTTTCTTTTAATATCGATGAAATAAATTTAGGAAATTGAAAAATAAGCAAAGAACTTATTGACTTGTCATCAAATAAAAATTTACGCCTAAGATTTCAAGAAAATGCATTGATATATTTTGAATTTCCAAACTCTGATTATCCAGAATTATCAAAACAAGTCGTATCGATGTTATTTCCTTTTGCTTCAACTTATTTGTGCGAAACAGCATTTTTAGTTCTGGCGATTATAAAAAACAAATATCGGTCCAGAGTTTATTATTATCTTGATTTCATAAATTTTTTAAATTTTATATTTAATTTTTATTGTAATAGTATTACGTATTAGGTATTTATAATGTTTATATTTTACATTTTGGTTTTATTAAATTAAACAAATATAGGTACAATTGCCTAAAATTAACGATTTTATTTATACGAATATAAATATTGTATGTATATTAAGTACTTATAAAATGTTGGTAGAGACTAGGGGGCCACCTCATCGAAATTAATTAATTTGGAGGTTGTGGACCAAAATAGGTTGAGCACCACTGACTTACACGATAATAATTCAATATTTATAATAGAAGAACACCAAAATAAACGAGTTTTGTTATAAGTTTTGTTGAGTTTTGTTTTTCGCATTTACACAAATTTACAAATTTGTTATTATACGACAATATTATTGTGCGCGGTAATGATAGTGAGTGGAAATGACTTTGATACTGATTACTAACACTAATAATCATTTACGACTAATACAAGTACAAGGTGGTTTATCAAAAGTATAAAAAGATGCTTATATAATACTCCTTAGAATCGTGTGAATAATTTGTTGGCAAATAAGACGACTTTAAATCTTACGCCTAGATTTTAAATAAACGAACACATTTTGGCAAAAGTAGTTTCGTATTTCGTTACGTATCAGAAATCAAAACGCATAGAAAAAAAATATTGTGACGTTCTCGTCATCATTTCGTTTCGAAATTAAACTGTGATAATCTAGTGTATATAAGTACCTATGTCCTATTATATTATATTTATAAATATATAATCAATGATAATAATTATTGATATTTGATAACATCTGCACTTAAACCACAGAATAAAATAAATATTAAGTGTTAAAATCCAATAGTGGAATATCGAGTTTTTACATTCGTTATTTTTGTAATATGTAAAACGTTAAATATATAGACGTTAAGGTGATGTAACATTACGTTTTCTGGATGTTTACTATATTACATTACAGAGATGTTCACTAATTTAACTACTACATTTAATATTTTGGGTAAATTCTAGTAATTTTTACTAAACGTTTACATTGCGATGTTACTATGAAACATAAATAAGGTGTAACTGAAATATTGACAACTTTAAATGCATAGTGCATAGTAATTAGTGGGTAGATAAGAGTACATTTAATAAGGTTTTATTTGATTACGATTATCATAAATATGATGATTAATGAAATAATATTTCTTTGTAATAATATAATTTATTATATATTTATCCAAATTATCATATACATTTAATACTTTATAGTCTAAAACTGATTTTAGCATAATATTAGTCAAAAATCATTATAACAATGCCTATATTAAAATATATAATTTTATAACAAATTATTTGTTTACGGGTTATGAATTATTTATCTACAATAATACGAGAAAAATGTGTTTTAAGTAGGTACCTATACATTTTCTTATAAAATTAATTGAATTTAGATAAATAACATCTACAATCTTCGTGGCCACTTCACCTGCAAAATGCTAATAATACCTACACCAACAATATCATATAAACAGTTAGTTTATCACAAACAAACACACATCATATTGTTATTCGCAAACAGTGTCATGGACATCGAAAAATCACCGTTTTTAAACACGTTACTAAAAACACATGTTAAAATGTTCAAAATGTGTCTTTTTTAATTAGTCATTTAAAATCTGAATCTAATATTCATATAGATATTATTAATTTTATTTAAATAATTGTGTCTTAATATTTTTCATTTTCACATGTCATATTTTTTTGTGTGTATTTATTACATTGTTTTATTATAGATTTAAGTAAGCGGCTGCAATTTGGTTAATGATTCGTTGTTTGTATCTGTGAGTTTTTATTTTTAAATAATTGTTTTCTTTTTTATTGGTGAATTATTAGCATTACTTAAATAGTTCAATATCTGATTTTATGCTAATTAATATTATTACCTAAATATATCATATCGTAGCGACAGCTATAAGTGTAACAGTCGAGCAGAACTGAATAAATATTGTCATAGAAAAAGCTGATCTAGTCAAAAATAAACATTATTAATCATTTGTTCTGTGATTGATTAAATGGTACACTGCACTATATAGCTATTATGTTTTATATTGCTAATTACAATAATAAATTACAACTACAAGCTAAGTTCCTATATTTATTTTCACAATATACTTTTACTTTTACTTTTATTTAGTCTAAATGCCAAATTAGAGAAGAATAGAGAAATACGGAGAAAATATTGGCGTTGTAAATAAATTTGTTATAAACCAATTTTGGATTGAAAAACAAAAATTAAGTAGGTATGCATTAAAAGTAACATATTTTAGCCGGCGTGTGAGTAGAAGGGAATTTAAAAATTAATATAATAATAATTTTTCGATTATTATATATTTATATATAGTATAAAAAACAATTTTCTATAATGTCTACCTATAAAAAAAAAAACAAATTATTATTATAAAATTGCTTACCATTTTTAAAAAACCAATGCAAGTGAATAATTATCTATTAATAATAATTATTATGAAAAAAATGATCGACGGCGAAAATACCGTTGTGTGCCAAGGTAGGGTGCCTTAAGTGTCTCGTTTTATGATCTATATTAAATGATACTAACATAATACCACATTCATGATTACAGTAAAACTGACAGATTATAAATTAGAATAATATTCATGAAATTATGTTTTGTTTATTCGAGAATAGAAAAGCTTTTAACTATGTTCTTTTCTTTAATTCGGAGTTCAAATATTGGGGGCACTTGATAATCAGGAACTTTGAGGGTCTGGGATAGTTTTAATCCAAACTCCATAGGTTCTCTCCTTCTAAATTAATATTGAATATACTTCTGGTATATAAATGAAAAATGCTTACAGTATTAAATGCAATACTACTATATTATGTACCTACTTATGTCCTATAATTTATATAGTATATTATAAATGTATATCTGATACATATTACTATAAAACATAAAATAGCTACTATAGCTATAGTAATTTATTTAATGTAATTTAATAAGATTTTCTATTTGAGTGTAGGACACTTGCTTATCAACGATTTACAACAGGTAATTAGTAGGTACCTATTTAGTATTTATCAGTATCTACTATTTTTCAAATGTTGACTTAATTGTTTTAATTCATGTTTTTATTTATTTTTATATACCTATATATTTATTTATTTATTTATTTATTTATTTATTTTTTGGATACATACGCAAAGTATATATTTGGGTATTTAAAAAAATTAATTTAGCCCGCGATCCTATACCGTTTTGATCTACGATATTATTATAATCCTATATTATATTATATTTAGACTTTCAGGGGATATGCAATAACCAGGGGTTAAAGTGGAGGGGACACAAGTCCTTTTACCTCTAACGGCGGTTAAAAAGCATTCCCTTTAACAATTTATCCGTAGATACTCTGGAACGCTCAAATTATAACCAAATATTAATCAATATAATTCAGATTTCCTTAGTATTTTATTAAATCTTATAGTTTTACTTTTTTTTTGTCAAATATATAAAAATATTATTTTAGTTTTATAAATGTATTTCATAAAAATCCCAGACTAAAATAAAATTTTTGTACCTATTTAGCCCCGTATGCACCAGTCGTATTACTTTAAACGTACTTATTCTACTTTAAAATACATATCTGTATTCTAAGATATTAATAATATTATATATTATAATATACATATGTATAATATACATTTTTCATGTATTTTGAAATTTTGTAGGAAAATTATGCAGCAAGTATTTTTCGAAATACATTTGAAGTCGGCAAAGTTTAAATTATTAATTTTAGTCGGAAAAATGAAAAAAAAGTTGATTACCTTTGTTTTCGCTTATTTTAAGTTTTAAAGAGAAGTATTATATAATTTTTTTCACATTTCAACCCTCCTCCCCACCAAAAAAAGTCTTACTTTCTTTTTTAAGCATGCGCTGATGAACATGTTTAAAAACTCACGCTGTGTACCTATATATATGTATGAAGCTCAATTTTACGTTATTTAATAAAGATCTATTTAAAAATAAAACAATTATAAAATACTTAAATAAAAACAAAAATTTTCTTTTCTTTAGTATATGTTTTTTTAGTATAAAATAACAAAATTTCATAAAAATTTAATGTACATAAAAATATATATATATTATACATATGTATAATATTATTATCTTAGTATACAGATATATATTTTAAAGTAAAATAAATAAATAAAATACACTTTTTATGTATATGTTACATTTTTATAAAATTCTGTTATTTAATGTTAAAAAAACATACACTAAAGAAAAGAAAATGAATTTTTGTTGTTATTAAATACTTTATAATTATTTTATTATTTTATTTTGAAATAGCTTTTTTATTAAATAACATAAAATTGAGCTTCATTCATAGATATATATATATATATATAGGTACACAGCTTGATTTTTAAACATTCTCACCAGGGAATGCTTAAAAAAGAAAATAAGATTTTTTTGTGGGGAGGGGGTAAAAATGTGAAAAAATTATATAATACTTCTTTTCAAAACTTAAAATAAGCGATAAAAAGGTAATCAACTTTTCTTTCATTTTGTCGACTAAAATTAATAACTTATAGTTTGCCAACCTAAAATTCCGAAAAATACTTCATTGCTACATAATTTTCCGGCAAAATTTCAAAATACTTCATTCAAAACGGAAATAATCAAAAAAAAAAAAAACCATATACTTTTTCTACAAGGTATTTTCCGACTGAACTTAATTTTGACGACTGCTTTCTGAAGTACACCCCACCCCCAACCCAACCCCCCTCGGGACGACCCGGATGCTCACCCCATGTATAATGCGTAAATTTTAATTTTTTCTTGTCCAATTTAAAGCGCTTATTGTGAAGTAATAAATTTTATACTATTTTTTATATGTATGATTTTTTTAGTTTTTCAGTTTTCTTAAATGGCAACCACTATCCTTACTCGTATAACTTTATTATTATGAAAAAAAATGTTCTCTTTCAAAATATTGAATTTTTTATAAAAAATTATTTATTTCATAAAAATGTATAGTATTATTAGTGCTTTAAATGTTACATGAAATAAATTTCAAATTTGTTTATTATTCGGAGTTAATAGTGGGCATGCTTAAAAAAAATCACGCTCTATATATACATTATACATAATATAATATCTAATGATATATGAAACGCTTATAATAACTATATAAAGACATTAGTCCCGCCCCGAATTTTTTTCCGACTTTTATCCTTGGCAATGACGGATATATGTATATACCTATACACTATGGTTAATAGTATTTAATAATATACATTACGTTGTGTTCATTAATACTAAATAGGTACTTTATGTTTTATTAGTAGGTATACATAGATATCTAAAATTTAAATACGTACCTAGTTATAATTACAAATGCCAAAGTCCTGCAATTTATTACTTATATGGCTTTTTTTATCACTCACAAATATATTACACATAATAGAACTATTCGAGAGTTTGATATAGATTTTTAGTAATAAACAGTATATATTATAGTATAGTTAAATTTATTATACATTAATATATTCATTATATAATTTATGGTGCATACTTCAGGTACCTACTTTGAGTATTATTTTTGTAGTTCATAATTTGTGATTTAAATTTAATTGTTTTATATATATATATACCTTTACATGAACGGTATTATTCCTATAATGTTATTATTTATTATTATACATATAAAAATATCATAAATATTAAAATCTTCAAAGGGACCTGCTCGGAAAATGTATGTATTTAATTTAAAGTGTAC
Organism: Pemphigus obesinymphae; assembly: GCA_025469235.1. Classification (NCBI taxonomy): domain Eukaryota; kingdom Metazoa; phylum Arthropoda; class Insecta; order Hemiptera; family Aphididae; genus Pemphigus; species Pemphigus obesinymphae. Next base: position 7,784 of record JAIPRL010003304.1, on the reverse strand, counting down.
TCAAAATGACATCACTGATTATCGATTAATATTTTATAAGAATATGTTTTATAATAATTTTTAATTATTACATTTAATATATTAGGCACTGGATTTAATGTGCAATCTATCAACGTAACGATAATTTACAAGCCCTAAGGTATTAAATTGATCACAAGTAAATAGTTACTCCGAAATATTTATCTAAAGTGTTATTAAACTATTACTGATTTTAATTTCAATCATATAACCAATAAACCAATAACTATAGTCACTGGCTGTAACTTGTAAGTATATATTAGAAAATTAGTTTGACCATAAATATTATATTGAGTTCAGCATGTTCATCATAATGATTATACTTTAGTATGTTATTATATTATTCTTTTCGTGAATTTTTCGTGTAAATTAGTGTACTAATAATGTTTTAATTATTATGAGGTATTGGTTAATATTTATGGTCATGAGTAATAAAAATTATTTTTAATAATACTTTCTTTTTACAACAAGTAGGTACTAATTAAATTATAATATTAAAAATATATATGAAAGCCATTTACGTAAATATGATATAGATATAAAATTGTAGATTATTAATACTAGTCAAGATATTGTGTATTGATAAGGAAATGTTAACAATACGTACAAATACGGTATAATTACGTCATATTCACTTATAAAATATGTAATCATATAATATATATAATAAATTGTATATATTATTATGTATTATAATAGTATTGTACCTATACATATACTTGTTGAATATTGAACTAACACTTAAAATGTATAAATTGTAATCATAATATATAGTTTAGATAAGAGTCGCCCCACCTCTTTTAATGGGTGGGTGGTTAATGGGTAAACCATATCACGAAAAACTCGTTTAATTTGTTTTTAATGTAATAAATTACATGTTGTGGAACGTCTGGACTCTCGATGATGATATATATAGCAAATTTACAATTTTATATAGTATTTGTGTATATACATAGTTTTATTACCAACGTGATAATTTGGAAATTGTATTATTGTATTATTATATTATAATTGTTGTAGTTTTATATTAGTGATTTCAAACGAAGTAGGTGCTCTCTGGTGATTAACAAGGGTGGATTTTAAATTCATTTAATAATGGGGGCGAATAGGAATATTTGAGAAATAAACGGCTAATCACTATTCAAAATTAATTTTAGACTCCTCAAAAAACGATAGAAAAAATTCCAAGGAGGAGGCGATGGCCCCCTCTCAAATCCACCACTGGGTGGTTCCTTTATAACTCTGAAATATAAGTAGGTACTGGAAACATAAATCATATAATATATATTATACTCTTTTTTTATGTACAGTACCGACGACCGTGTATTATTTAATGTTATAGTATTTGTTTTAAATTCAATTTCATGCGACTATAAATACAACTACCTACCTATTATTTTTATTTTTCTAATACAAAATATACAGACTAATATACGATTCATATTACTATGCGTTTGAAAATAAGACATATGTACCTATCTGTATTTTATGTGTATTCCAACAAATTACCTTGAATGATAATCATACACAACTTTTTCAATATTATCGGGTAATGTATCAAGTAACATTTTCGAGTATACTATAAAGTGATACATAATTTTGGACTTCCAAATATTGCTTGATAGGTGGCTTTTCGACACCGGTATTTTTAAGCTTACTCCCCACTAATATCGTAAATCATTAGTTTCTCAAACTGTCCATAAAAGTTCTATAAAAACGGCCAGAGCTGTAAAAAATACTCTCAAAAAGTATTTGAGTTAGTAAAAACAAATATTATCAAATATTGATTCACATAAGAAATTTGCAGGATTATTTAAAGTGATTTAAAAATAATATTATTAAAATTTCTTGTTATAAGATTTTTCATTTTATAACGTTATTTATTTTTTGCGTTATAACGTTATTTTTTTCCGCTATAACGTTATAATAACGTTATAAATGCTCCTTGACATTTTTGATTTTTTTTATATAGATAAAATGTGATGATATAACAAATTTATATTAGGTCTGCCTATGTTAAAATTATTAATACGCACAAAAATTTACTAAGAAAATGAGTGTTTTCCTGTGAAAAGAATCACATAATTTATTAATTTTTAATAAATGAAAAACGAAAAACGTAAATTTGATCAAATTAAGAAATTATTTGATACGTTGTAGAAAACTAAAATAAATTTTGAAAATATTTAAAATAAAAATTGGGATAGAAACATGAATCAATACGACAGAATGTAACATTAGGTTTAGTAAAAATGTATTTTAGAATCGAATAACATTGTATGCAACAAATAATCGTATATAAATATAAAATATAAAATATACTTAAAGATATACGAAAAGCATTTTTTTTTTCTAATCGTACTTACAATGTGAATCGGTATTACCCGGTAAATCGTACATTAGACCGATACACTACAAAAAATTTTAATTTGTATACTTTAATTTATCGTAAAATATTAAATTAACAATATTTTAAATAATTTAAGATCAACTCAAGATGAAGATCGTTTGGTACGTAGTATACGTCGCACTCACGTTGAGACAATACGCAGATAGCGCTCAAATCCTGGCATTTATGCCATTCGCAGCCAAAAGTCATTGGAACGTAGTAGACATAGTGCTACAGACGCTGGTGGCTCGTGGACACAACGTGACGGCCATAACGCCGTTTCCCAAAAACAAAACGGTGATCAACTACACAGAAATAGATACATCACGATTGGTACCATCGGGCGTCAGTGTGCCATGGGACACCATAATGGGCGAATGTTCGGTAGCCAACAATCTTCCGTTTTTGTCCGGTCGACATAGATCAATGTGTAAGGCGGTATTTGAAACCGAGGAATTTTGGCATGTCGTTAAATCAAACAAGTAAGGATATCTATTATTATTAAATTTTTTTATTTAATTGAAATTCTGAGCGAAGAGTGGAATGTATTGATTTTATCGTGATGTATTTGTATGGATTATTTTTCGGTAAAAATTAATTTTCATGTAAACAGTGTCGTATACGTCAATGTAGGTTTCGACGTATACGGCAATACAAATTAATAAAACAAATCTTAATACAAAACACTTTAATACAATAGTAAACGTATATCAATATAAAACATCAATATTATATCTC